>PVLD010020595.1:0-33529 GCA_004027595.1 Dinomys branickii | reverse complement strand
CCTTCAACCTCTCCCCAGAAGTGCTGAATTTCTTTACTGTGCCTGAGTCTCTTTCCATGGAGCCCACAGAGCTTTAGACCACAATCGCTGCCCCTCCCTACTCTCTAACAGCTTCCTGCAAAGTCTCTCTCCAGCATTAAACTCTACTTGCTCTTTCAGTACATAATTCAATCAAACAGAAAAGTGAGGAAATTGTCACTTTTTTTGCCAGGTGGGTGGATGATCCTCGTTCTTATGTCCAATCATCTGCTACATTCTTAATCAGTAAATCTGTCCTCCAGCCTTTTCTTACTTTTTCCTACTACAAGAACAAAATAACAGAGGGCAAGATTCTTACCACACCCTACCTGTCTGTGGAAGACGGGTCAGAGGAGGCAGCCGCAGGTAATGAAAGTGCAGAGCACACTCACAACACAACTGGGAAGGTCCAATGCAGTTTCTCCCAGCCGGCTGAATCTCCAGGCCATGACAATCCCTTGCTTGACCCCACAACTGTTTCAACCACTAAGCTTGTAAACCCTCTGGCTTCCCAGGCCCTGGACCAGAAAAAGACCACTCCAGTAAGTAGGAGCTGCAAAGTCTGTTCTGCTCCAGTCAGCTGAGTACCACATTGAGGGAGCTGTCTCACTGTTATCCTGAATCCACACTCCATCATGGGACCCCTCAGAAAAATCACAAACCCTAGGAAACCAAGTGTACCCTCTGACCCTTCGTGACTCCTCCCTTCCACCAGCCAGCTGGCGGGGCCCCTTCCCCCCATCTGAACATAACTTCCCTGGAACAGCCCTCGCTGGAGTGTGCTCCTTGGGAGCCCATGAAGTGTCGTGTGCCCTGGTAAGGAATGGGTTAAGCTCAAGGACGGGAGGATGAGGGGTACCAGCAAAGATGCCATGTGTGCTGAGGTCCAGAGATATGTGCAGGGACGTCTCCAAAACACAGGCTCTGGACCAGGAGCACTGATGTCTTGGCCTCTTTCTTCAGAGGCAAGGTCAGCCTCAGGAAATAAGGCATCTCCAAAGACAGCAGAGACAGTTCCCAGCCCAGTGGGCCAGGCTCGGTGGGTCGGAGTCGAGGTGGGGCACTGCCAGAGAGGTGGAGCACTGCCAGAGAGCGTGTGCACTGGTGTAAAGAGAGGGCCGGTTGCATTTCGTGAATGGTGGACAGTCCGATCTCTCAGAAGTTAGACGGCAGAAGGGGCACCAGAGGAGTTAGGGTGTAAAGCAGGGTCCGACTCCTCCCCAGGAACCTGACGAAAGCTCGAGTTGAGGCAGATGCTGTGACCTTGACCATGCCTTCATCTCTTTGTCTATTTGTTCTGTGCCTTTCCTGACCTCATCTATTTGTCCTTTACCTTCCCTGACCCCTCTTAGAGGTTCTGGCCTTTTTACATGTGGGAAGACACCTGATGGGGGCTTCTGCTGGGTGCCTGGGCCCTGGGTCAGGCCTGGAAAAATCCTCCAGGAGGCTCTGGCCCAGAGTCCTGCCCAGCAAAGGGGGTCATGGAGGGAGGAAGAACGAGGAGTTGGGAGAGGGTGACGCCAGGAGGTCGGAGGCCAGAGCAAAAGAAAGCGCGCACTCAGGGAGGAGGGCTTGGTATGCTCGAGGAGGCTTCTGGTATGAGGACGAGGTCCGGCGGGTGCAGTCAGGAGGGAAAGATGCCAAGGAGTGGGGGCGGGGCCCCTTGGGGTTCAGCGCGCCGCCGGGAGGAGTGGGGCGGGGATATCGTCCCCCGGGGAAGGGTCCCAGAGCTGGGGCTGCGGGCGGGCCACGAGTTTGAGGCGCAGGCCGCGCGGAAGTGGACGGGGACGGGAGCAGCGAGTGCTAGCATCAGCTGCCGGGGGTAGGGAGCTGGGCGCGCCCACTCACCTGTCTCCTCAGGGGCCCCTGGGCGGCGAGTCGGCCGGGAGGGCTGGCGGGCGGTGCGGGGGCGGGGGCCCCGGGCGCACCGGGGTGGCGGCTGGCGGCGGCTGCGCTTTCGGCGGCCGGTCGGGCAGTGCGTCAGTCAGCTTCGCGGGGTCGGAGCGTACGCTGCGAGGCTGAGGCCGGAGTGCGGGGACAACGCGGCTTTATCAAGTCTAAAACAGCCGCTCCGTGCTGCTTCCGCTGACGCAGCGCCGGTCTACGCCTCAGACTAAGCCGCCCGAGAGGCTCCGCCCCCTCTCCGAGCGGCCCCGCCCCTCCATGAGCCCCGCCCCGAGCCGCCCCGCCTCCTAGTGCGACCCTCGTCTGCCACCAACCATTGGTCCTCATGTTCAGGTACGTCTCCGTGGTCTCTGGAGGATGATGTCTGCGCCCCCAGCCCCATGCTCCCGCTGCTTTCGCCCCTGTATCACCACCCTTCCTCACTTCTGCACGAACACCTTCTTCACTTCTCTGCCTAATCCCACACAGAGGCTCTAAACCCAAAGGGGTCCCGCCCCCAGGGCTGCATCCTCCTCTGCATCAAACCTGCTCTTAGTTACTTCCCCTCGCTCCCCACACCACTGGGCAAACCTCCTGGTGTCACCCTCTCTCAACTCCTCGTTCTTCCGCCCTCCATGACCCCCCTTGCTGGGCAGGACTCAGGGCCAGAGCTTCCTGGAGGATTTCTCCAGGCCTCACCCAGGGCCCAGGCACCCTGCAGAAGCCCCCATCAGGTGTCTTCCCACATGTAAAAAGGCCAGAACCTCTAAGAGGGGTCAGGGAAGGTAAAGGACAAATAGATGAGGTCAGGAAAGGCACAGAACAAATAGACAAAGAGATGAAGCCATGGTCAAGGTCACAGTAGGTTAGAGCCTGCTCACATTCCAGCCCTAAGCCAGGGTTTAAGAGTCTTTGTTCACCTTTCAGAGCCTTGGCATCTTGATGTAGAAACCATAAGCTCCATTTAAAGGCTTTTGGAGAGAATTTAGAGTGATTTATGAGGCCTCCAGAATAGCTAAAATGGGAAAATCTGACAACACCAAGTGTTGACAGGGAAGTAGAGCAACTGGAACTCTTACAGGACCAATGGAAACCTGGATACAGCTGTGTTGGAAATCTGCTTACAAGGCCCTGCTTTTACTCCCAGAGACACACCTGAGTTCGTCTTTCTGTCCATAGCAGCATTGCTTGTAGTAACCCAAACTGGAAAGTACCCAAATACCTATTTGCCATTGAAAGAATACATAAAATATGATAGATTCAGATTGTGAAATGATGGCAATAACAGTCAATTTCAATTATGCATAATATGGGTGACTTATAAATGGTGTTGAGCAAAACAACCAGTCAGACACTAAAACTTGTAAGTTCTCATGTACATAAAAGTAGAAGATATTGTGTAGGCAGGCGCTTATTCCACTGAGCTATATCCCGATATTGTGTAGCTGGTACTGGGAGTCAAGACAGTGGTTAAGCTGGGGGAGCAGGGTAGAACCAGGAAGTAGGGGTAGAGTGTGTGTCTGTGACCTGGCAATGGTCTAGGTGCTAGTGGCACACTGTGCTTATTTTGTAACAAGTTCTTCAGTTCTGCAGTCAAGACGTGTGCCGGTAACTTCTGGTGGCACACATCTGTGATCCCAGTACTTTAGGAAGCTAAGGCAGGATTACAAGCTCAAACCCATCCTGGGCAACTTAGTAAATTAGCTAGACCCTGTCTCAAAATAAAAAAGGGCTGGGGATACAGCTCTGTTTGAAGGCTCAGATTCAGTGCCCAGTACCGTATGCAAAGAAAAGACCCCTGCGTCCCTCCCTGTATATGCACCATTCTGAGGGCTAGGACACCAGTGGTGTACATACAGAGCTCAGAGCTCAGAGCAATACCTGACAGTTGCTCATCGCTAAGTGTCTCCCTCCCCTGTGTTTTTTTAGCTGCTATGGCCAAGCGATAGAAGCAGGGGCAGTGCCAGCCATGCAGCTTGTCACCTATGTGACCTGGACACCTTCCTGAGCCTCTCTGAATCCTCATCTGGAAGGAAGCTTTCTAATAATATCAGTTTACAGTTGTCACCATGATTAAATAAAAGATTAATAATGTATGCTTTTTAAAAAGAATATAGGAAGGAGCACCAAGTAAGGATATAAGAACTGTTTAATTATTCATGAGCTGCTGATATTTATTGAATTTTTTCCACTTTCATTCATCAGTAAGCAAGGAGTGTGTGTGCCAGGCTAGACCCTGGCATGAGAGCTGGGGCACATCTGTCTCCCTTTAAGGATGCCATTGTGGAGGAAGAGATACTTGTGGACGAGAGACTGTCCTGTGCCACCCAATGCAGGATCTGACTCAGAGGCACTCTATAAACCTTCCTCAAAGGATACATGAATGCAGTGTGAAAGTGAAAGTATAAACCTTCTTGCAAAGAAATTCGGAAAGTAGTTTTTAAAATGTGGAAATGTCCAATTTATTTGTTTCTGTGACCTGCAGTTAGGCATGGACATCAGATGGGGTGGAGTTAAGGAAAAGCAAGCCCTGGCTGTGCGTGTGTCAGTACTGCCTCTCACTCAGTGCCTGTGCATATGTGTGTGTAAGTGTGGATTGAAGAGTACCTATGCAAGGCACTCTACAGTTACTCCCCCCTAGCCTGGCCTGCCATAATCTCGAAGAGAGATACAAAGGGCTTCAAAGGAATGGATTATGTGCATTTCATAAGCAGAGTGATGGGTGCAGAGGTGTTATTCTTTAAACCATTCTATATATCATTTACGTATTTCTTTCTTTCTTTCTTTCTTTTTTTGTCTTTTTGAGACAGGGTCACTATGCAGTTTAGGCTAGTCTTGACCTCACTTTGTAGTCCAGGCTGGTCTCAAACTCACAAGGGCCTCCTGCCTCAGTCTCTCAAGGGGATTACAGGCATGCGCCACCATGCCTGTCTTATATTTCTTTTTTAAAATAATTTAAAAATTAAGTTTACAAGCTAGAAAAAACTGGCCTGGACACCACATAAGGAGGAGAAAGCCAAGTCAGTCATCATAAGACATGGGGACAGGCATGGTAGGACAGCTGTGATAACAAGAGCCACTTATGCAAACTTTAAAAGTATGATCTCATTTAATAGTCACAGTGGCCCCACGAGGTGGAGGAACTTTATGATTCCTGTTTTATGGGAGATAAAGCAGAAGGCCAGGGAGATGGCTCCCCTTTTTCACAGTTTCATGGTGAACTGTCTTTATTTTTTTTAATTTTTTTTAAATTTTAAAGATAGTTGTAAATGAGAAACAAACAAAAAATAGAACAATAGCAGCGAGGTAGTATCACAAACATAAACAAAGCAAAGCAAGAACATTTAAAGTGACACAGGGTTTCAGGACAAAATAATATGAATTAACAGTGGTTGTTACATTGCATATCACTACCCTCAACTATGTTGCTCAGATCACCAGATGTAAGAATGGAAGATTTCTCAAACCATTAAAGAGAATAAGAAAATAATTATTAGACAAAACATCAGAGATAATACAGAGTTTCACTGGACAAGATGGTAGGAATTCACCATAGTAATTCCATTGCATATTGTTACCTTCAAATCAGTTGCTCAGATTACCAGACATAAGCATGCAAAATCAATCAGAACATGTAAAGTTGTAAGCATTAGCTGTTCATCTCCACACACCATCAGACATCAGCAATAGTTACCACAGCTATTCGTATATATATTTATATTTTGCCTTCTTTCTTTCTCCTTCCTTCCCTCATCTCAGTCGTTCCTTCCTTTGAGCAATTTCTTTCCCTTTCCTATCATCTATTGTACATTTTGAGTCTTTCAGGTTCCCACACCAAGGAGACAACATGACGTTTACACATGTGAGTCCAATTTATTTCACTTATGAGTATGGTCTCTAGTTGCATTCATTTACCTACAAAAGCCTCAAGTTTATCTTTTTTATAGCTGAGTAATACTCCATTGTATAAAAATACCACATCTTTTTTATGCATTCCTCACTGGATGGGCATCTGACTTGCTTCCAAGATTTAGCTATAACAAATTGTACTGCTATAAACATGGATGCACATGTATCACTGTGGTATGATATCTTTAATTGTTCTGGGTGAGCTGTCTTTGCAGTCAGATTTGGGTGCTCACATCCTCGTGTGACCCTGCATGGTGGAGGGCGAGTGAGCTACTTGCGCAGGACCCGGCCATGAGGGCCGGCTGGGAGGTGGAGAGAAGGGAGAGTTACTTCACCCCTCTAAACTTCTACAGAATGGAACTCACTGTACTTACTGCTCCTTCATGCAAAGAGCTTGAATATAGAAGCCCTGTATCAGCATAAAAGCTGACATTTATGACGAATGAATCCCGTACTGGTTGCTTTTCATACATTACCTCCTTTAATCTTCTCTCTACCTGCAGGAACACAAGATCCCAAGTTTACAGGGCGGGTGGGAGCCCTGCTTTCAGCATTCCTCTGTTAACTCTCCTCACTCCTGCCTTACCAGAGCGCTGGCCTTGACTTTGTCAGGGAGGGCTTCCAGGCTGAGATGTTAGAGATACAAAGTGTTTGTCTGTACCCCATGCCTAGCACCAGAGCTGTGTTTGTTGTCTTGGTGCAGCCCAGGACACAGTAATCTCTGGGACCATCACCCTCACTGAAAAGGCTACCGTTTTGGAGTCCTTGATCTGTCCCAGTGGTTCTTAGCCTGGCTAGATTTGAATCACACTGATTGGCTTGGTACCCGCCATAAGGCCCATACCCTACTAGATTGTAAAAGGAGCAGAAAGGAGCTGCTAAGGCTGCTTGGCCCCTTGCTTTGCTGCCTTCTGCCCACCATGAACTGTTTCTCCCATGCAATGGCTGTCTGGTAAGCCACCCCGCCTTGGAACCAGTCGATTATAGACCGAAACTACTACAAACTTTGAGCTAAATAAAACTTTCCACCTTTAACTTTGGGTGTCAGGTATTTTCCCTCAGCAATAAGAAAAGTAATTTAGACAGACAGGAAGAGGGTCTGGTAGTCCCATGCCTTAAGCATTTAATACATTTTGTGTATTTGCTCTCTGTAAGAAAAGAAAGCAGTAAAAATCTAGGTATGGGTGTGTAAGCCTATAATGTCAGTACTCTGGGAGGCTGAGGCAAGAGGATTGCAAGTTTGAGCCTGGGCTGGGTAATTTAGCAACTTGAGATTCTACTTAAAATAAAATATTTTTAAAAGTGGGGGTGAGATGGGTCTGTATAGTTCATTGTGAAGGCCCAGGGAAGGTTCAGTCCCCAGTTGTACACACACACACACATACACACACAGAGGCAATGAAGAGATGAGGAAATATATACCTAAGCAATAACCAGAATGCCTCTGGGCCCATGGCTGGTAATTCAAAGATTATACCAGGGGGTTGAGGAGATGTGGCTCAGTGGTAAAGCACTTGGCTAGAATGTATGAGGCCCTTGGTCTAATCTTAGCACTGCAAAACAACAATAAAAAACACCAGGGATGACCAGAAATGAGAAAGAGGTAATGAGTTAGAGAAGAAAATGAAAAAAGTTAGTGTTGATGGCTGTTTAGTTGGCACACTAATGGTCCTAGACCTTTCCAGGGCACTTGTTCTGTGAGTTCAAGTCCGGCCCATGAACATTTGATTATGTGGTATACGTGCATTGCAGGCGACATGAAGAAGCATGGCCTGTCCAGTTAGTATTCCCAGAGCTGTGCTATTCTTACACAGTCACAATGTGCACACCAAGAAGGATGCATCCCCTTAACATGTTCTCCCCAGCACGCAGAAATCCTCCCACAAGAAAGGAAATCTAGCATAGAGGAAGTGGGGTTTGAACTGGGCCTTAAAAGGTACAGGGGATTGAGAAGGTGATGAGGGAGGCAGAGGACACAGGGAGCAGGTGAGGATGTGCCAGGGGCATGATGAGAAAGCTGGCCCGGGAGAAGAGGCTGCTGCCTTTGCTGAGAAAGGTGGGTAGGGGTAGAAAGGGACCCTTACAGTGGGAGGGGCCAGTTATGGAAAACGGGTACAGCTTCAATAGATATTTGAAGGATAAATGAACCACTTGACCATCTGAATACATTTCCTGTCTCCACTTTGAGCCTGATTTCATGACATTAGGAGTCAGCAATTTGGACCCATGAGGAAGAGGAATGGTGTTTACACCCAAAAACAAAAAATATGGATGAGTCAGAATTGGTAGCTCCCAGGCCCCAGCGGGCAACGAAGAATGATAGAGCAGAGGTTCTCAACCCTGACTGCATGAGAGACTGCCCAGGAAGCTTAAAAATAATCCAGCAAGCCGGGTGTGGTGGTGCATGCCTATAATCCCAGATTTGGGAGGCTGGGGCAGGAGGATCACTGCAAGTTCGAGACCAGCCTGGGCTGCAAAGTGAGCTCAAGGCCAGCCTGAACTGCATAGCAAGACCCTGTCTCAAAAAGACAAAACAAAATCCAGGAAATACAAATCTATATTTATATCAGTGCATATGGAATGGGTCTCTTAAAATGGATATATTTTATAGTATATAAATTACACTTGGAGCTTCAAAGTTACCACTCTGACCTAGCAACAAGAAAAGAATCTGAACTGAAAAATCAATTCGTTGAGATCCCTGAGGGAGAGAAAAATCACAGGGAGAACTGTCCCCTTCCCCCACTGGTGAGACCAGCAGATACAGAGAATCACAGCTTAATAAAGCAGAAATCTCCAAGCAGAAACCTGGTTTCCTGTGCAGAAACCAGTATCCAGGTAGGAAAACCTACACTGTATTTGATGAATCCCTAGAGACTCTGTGGATAAGCCTGAGAGTTAATAGCTCCAGGGGGACACAGTCATTGGTCCCTCCTGCTCACCATTGTGGGTTTTATCTCTAGGAACTCTACCAGTTCCTTCCAGTAAATACTGGAGAAAAACTTCCTTGTATTTGGAGCTGAAGAGGGCAAAAGGGAGCATTTTAAGATATCCCAGAGCATTCTGTTTTTGGCAAGACCTGCCCTCAGGAGAAGCTATTTTACCAGAGCCTAACCTGCTGGCCTAATTTATCAGAGGTAGGGAAAGTAACCAACCTCTAGTTCCATCTAGTCTCACCTAAAAGAGAGAGACTTAGAAATTTAAGGTTTACAGTCCAGAGGCAGAAGTTAACCAAAAGGTTAAAAGATAATCATAGGACTGAAGAACATACCCATCCCTCTAGCATATCGTCACTTCACTTATACCACATTTCCTTTATCCAGTATATCATGTCTTTTAACAAAAAATTATAAGACATACAGAAAGCAAAATCTAAACAAAGCCAAATCTAGTTTGAAGAGACTTGAAGAAGCATCAGACCCAGATTCAAATATAGGCAAAAATGGAATTATTACATCAGGAATTTTTTTAGAGCCTTGCACATGCTAGGGAAGTGCTTTACCTCTGAGCTACATACCAGGTCTCAGGCCAGGAATTAAAAAAAAAAAAGTGGGACAACTACAATCTAAATATAAAATTAAATATACATTAAATGAAAAAAGATGGAGAAAAAATATCATGCTAACACTAATCAAAGCAGAAGTAATGTTTAATTTCAAGGTAGAATGCAAAGCAAAGAAAATTCGAAGGATTAAAAAGGGCATTACATAATGATAAGGGGTCAACACTCCAAGAAGACATAGCAATCCTTAAAGTGCATGTACCTAACAACAAAGTATCAAAATATATGAGGTAAAAACTGATAGACTTGCAAGGAGAGATACATGAATCCTCTGTTATAGTTGGAGACTTCACCAGTCTTTCAAAAGTGGATAGATGCAGCAGGCAAAAAAAAAAATCAGTAAAGACGTAGTTTAACAATCCCATTAATCAACTGGATATAATTGACGTCTGCAAGCTATTTCATCCAAAAACAACAGAATTCACATTCTTCTCAGGCTCACATGGAACATTCATGAAGACAGAGAACATTCTGGGCCACAAAACACAGTGTAACAAATTTAAAAGAATATTATTGTTTAGTGTCTGCTCTCAGACCACAGTAGAATTCAGCTAGAAACCAGTAACAGAAAGATAGCTGGAAAACCCTCAGATACGTTGAGATTAAACAACACACTTCCAAATCACACATGGATAAAAGAAAAACTTTCAAGAGAAATTTAAAATATTTTGAACTAAATGGAAATGAAATAATAATATCATAATTTATGGGATGCTGCAAAAGCATTTAATAAAGGGAAATTATAACACTGAATGCATGTTACTAGGAAAGAAGAAATATCTAATATCAATAATAAGCTTCTATTTAGGTAACTAGAAAGAGAAAATTAAATTCCAAGTAAGCAGAACAAACACTAAAAATTGGAGCAGAAATCAATGAAATTGAATAAAGGAAATCAGAGAAAATCAACAAAACCAAAAGCTGGTTCTTTGAAAATGTCAGTAAAATTCATAAGCCTCTAAGCCAAGTTAAGGAAAAGGATAGGGCTGGGGATATAGCTCAGTGGAATAAGCGCCTACCTGGCAAGTGCAAGATCCCGAGTTTGATCCCCAGTACCGCAAAAAAAAAAAAAAAAAAAAAGGAAAAAGATGGCACAAATTACTAACAATGGAAATATAGGGTTCATTATTACATATCTCATTGACATTAAGTGGATATAAAAGAATATTATGAACAATAGCTCTGTGCCCACAAATATGATAACCTATATGTAGTGGGCCATGATGCTGGGAATTGAACTGAGGGTCTTTTCACTGAGCTACATCTCCAGCCCTTTTTCATTTTTTATTTTTGAGACATGGTTACACTAAGTCCCTAAATTGCCCAGTGTGATCCTTCTGCCTCAGCCTCCAGAGTCTTGGGTTTACAGGTCTGAGCCACCATGCCTGGGTTGAAGGCAGATGCCTGTATTCCCAGCTACATAGGAGGTTGAGCAGAAGGACTACATATTCAAATCCAGTCTGGGCTGGTGGTGGAGCTCAGTGTGAAGCTCTGGGCCCAGTCTCCCACCCCGCAAAAAGGCACTGGGCCCAGATGGATTTAATGATGAATTCTATCAAATATCTAAGGACAATATATTGTCAGTTCTCTATAATAACTTCCAGGAAGTTCAGCATCAACCTCCAAAGCAAGCAACAGCAACAAACATCTGCTATGAGTTTGGGTTGGTCTGAAGGGGGTTTCCCTGATGTGGTAAAAATATTTCTTCTGTCCATATCACCAAAACAGTAAAAAGCAGCGAAAAATGAACTGGTTCTTGCTGAGAGGTGGGAGGTGGCCGCCTACAGTGGCACTTGCTGGGGACATGTGGTGCCCTTTCCTGTGGCAAAGTCGTCTTCCAGTCCAAATGGCATTGGTCTCCACTCCTTTGCTCAGGCCATCGGTGTACTTGGATGTATTTCCTTTTTATTTTTTGAGGCTCGCAAAAGCACTTACTTACCTTGCACAAAGTATATATTGTCATAATCTCGTTACTCCTTTTACTAAAATAGTTCGGGTTTTTTTGTTGTTGTTGTTTTGGTTTTTTTTTCCGAGACAGTTTCACCATGCAGTTCAGGCTGACCTTGAACTCACTTTGTACCTTGGCAAGGCCTCAAACTCACAGTGATCCTCCTGCCTCATCCTCCCAAGTTCTGGGATTACAGATATGTGCCACCACTCCCAGCCAGTTCAGTTTTCTAACCACACTATCAAAAAGCTCTGTTTCTCTCTGCACAAGTTACAGTGGTGCACTAGAAGGCAGGAGTGGGCAGGAGGGGCAGCTGCAGATCTCAGCAGTGTCACCTCATGCAGAAAAAAGCAATGTTGCCAGCCCAGTATGGACAAGATGTTCCAGGCTGTTTCCAAAAAGCAGCACAAATATTGTACTTTCCCTCCACAGTATAAAATATATGTACCTCTGCCATTCTGCAGCCATGCATTTACATTAGTTTCTTTAAAAAACAAAAATCAGTATTAATTAATCTTGTTTCCTGTCAAGCTTCAAGAGGGAAAAGAAGGACACTTTTTTCTCTTTAAACCCTGGTGTGTATTTGATAACTTTTGAATAAAAATGTGCCACCCTAAAAAATGTGAAAAAAAAAAATAACTTCCAGGAAACATGCAGAGTGGTACAACTTTCTAGCTCATTCTGTCTCTCTTGAGATAATGAACACGAATGCTAAAACTCCACAACAAAATGTTAGCAACTTGAATAAAAAAGTATAAATACAATTATACCCCAGCACTGTTTTTCCTGTGTATAGAAACTGATTCAGCATTCGAAAAAGCAACAAGTGGAATTCATCACATCAACAGGCTAAGGAATGAAAATCACATGGTCAGCTCAATGGATCTAGAAAAGATATTTGGCCAACTCTGATATGCGTTCATGGTAAAAACCCTTCATTTCACAACCATAATGATTAGGTGCTCATGACGCATGCAGGAGATGTGCATCCCTTGATAGGATGTTAGTGTATTACCCATTTGACAGGAATTTAGAAAAAAAAAATCTCAGTAAGCCAGGAACAGATGGGAAGGAACTTCCTTAACTTGATAAAGAATATCTACAAAAGCCCTACAGCTGACATCACACCTAATCCAGAACTCAAAGTTTTCTCTAAGGTTAGGAACAAACATTGAAATCCTACCACTCCTTTGCAGAATAGGGCTAGAAATCCTAGCTAATCCAAAAGTCAAGAAAATGAAATACAAGGCATGAAAATTGTGAAAGAAGCTGGGTGTTAGCGCACTCTATGAAACCAAGGCAGTAGGATTGCAAGTTTGAGCCCAGCCTAGGTAGTTTAGCCATTTAGTGAGAACTTGTCTCAAAATAAGATATAAAACATGAGCTGGGGCTGTAAGTTGCACAGAGGTTCTGGAATGGGCGTGGTAATGCCTGTAATCCTAGCTACTTTGGAGACTAAGGCAGGAAGATCATGAGTTCAAGACCAGCTTGGGCAACTTAAGACTGTCTCAAAAAATAGGACAAAAAGATCTGAGGAAGTAATGTGCTAGGGAGTGCTTGTCTAGTATGAGTAAGGCCCCAGTCAATCTCAAGTAACCCCCCCAAGTTGTCCTTTTTCATAAATGACACAGTCTAGGTAGAAAATCTGAGCAAACTGACAGAAAACTCCAAGAACCAAGCAAGTATGTCAAGGTTGCATAGTATGAGTATACAGATGTCAACTACATTCTTATTCATCCAGCAGTGAGCAAATGGAATTTGAAATGAAAAGCATGTTACAATTTACATTAGTACCCCCTAAAAATGAAGGACTTAGGTGTATGACTAACAAGTTACGTGTGAGGTCTGTATGCAGGAACTATAAAACTTTGAGGAAGGGGAGAAAAGGACTTAAGAGGACTTAGTACGTATTTCGTGTTCATGGATAGCAAGACTCAATATTGTTAAGATTTCAGTTTCCCCTAACTTCAGTCTGTAGAGTAAGTGTAATCCTATCCAAAACCTAGGCATTTTTAGACAAACTGATGTTGAAGACCTGAAGAGTTAAAACAGTATTAAAGGAGAGCAGAGTTAGAGGACTGCTGCCACTGACTTCAAACTGTACCATAAAGCAACATGGCACATGTAGTGGCAAGGAGGGTATTGGCAAGTAGATCCATAGAATAAGCTGGAAATCTCAGAAATAGTCCCCCATATTGTAACTTCGTCTTTCACAAAAGAACAAAGACAATCTATGGAGCATATACTCATTTCAAGAAATGGTGGTAGAACAACTGAGCATCTACATACAAAAAAAGTTTACAACTTTTGTATTTGAATTGTTGTTTTCTTAGGGCCTTGAGATGCATGGTTAGGTTATTTCAGATCATTTTATTCTTTCTATGTGTGCATTTACAGCTATAACCTTCCCTCTTAGAACCGCTTTCATTGTGTCCTATAAGTTTTGGTATGTTCTAGTGTCATTTGGGGTTGTTCCACCTCATTGCCCCATAGGTTTGCCTTGGTGAGCTGGGAGTCTGGGACTGCATCTTGTTTAAGTGTCTTCTCATTTTCTTTTTCTTTTTAGTTTAATTCCTGGGTTGATGCTTGTAAATTGCCTATGGCTAATAGCTTTATTGCTAGTACTAAGAACCTTTAGGAAATAACTACTTCTTGGAAGTGTCTTCCAGATGTAGCTGGATTTGGGGTTTTGAGTTTGTTGCAAGATCCTATCTCTTTAATGTATTGAAGGTGAGAAATTATTGCCTACTTGGCCCAGCCCCTGGTTCTTAGGCACTGGCCTATCTTATTTTTGATGACCCTTAGGCAATGTCAATCTTGGTATAGCAGGAAGAACAACTGGTTAGAACAATTACGTCACTTTGACTAAAGTGGTACAAGACCTATTCAGCCTGCAGTAGTTATTGTGCCCCTTCTGGCTTGAACTTGGCTCCTTGCCAGCTTCAACTCTGCTCCCTGACTTCCTGCCAAGACTCCCTTATCCCAACCATGGAAACTGCTAGATGAGTGAGTAGTTGCTCTGAGTTCTGAGCTCCACTGGCCCCTCTCCAAGATGGCTTCCAGCCAATTGCCCTCTCCTGAGGCATTTCCAAACCTAAACAACTCACCAGCCACTGCAGCCCACTGTGTCCACTGCTTTGTGCCACTGGTGCGTTTCTCTGTGGAGGCCTCTGAGGTCTCCAGGAATCATTGTGCATCTGCAAGTTAGAGCCGCCCCTCCCACGCGGGGAGTCTGGGCTCAGGGAGAGAGTGCCACTTGCCACCTCCTCCTCCTTCAAGGAGTTCTCTCTGTGTCCCTGTGGGCTTCAGTTCTCACTTTAGACCCTTCCTGGGTCCTGGGGACCACTTCTCTCCTTTTTCTCTTCCTCATGTTGCTATATTCCAGTGTCCTTAAGAATGCACACAGGGTAGAATACACACGGGGTTTCTTGGTCTCTTCCACACTGTCTCCACTTCCTCACTCACCCCAGATTCCCCATGCAGTTGCTACACAATGAACAGGGCAGCTGTTTTATCCCGGTTTCATGTACACACATGTTCCTCCACTGTCTGGTCACTGCCAAGTTTTCTGTCCTGTCTCCCAGGCTTATGAGTACCATGACAGTGCCCCACAGTTGCCCCTGAAGAGAGATTGGATTTAGTCTTTCATTTGCTCCCTCCCCTCACCTTGTACCCCCCAGACCTTTTTAAAAATTTTTTTAAATTTTGAGGCAGGGCTGGAGGTACAGCTCAGTGGGGTAAGTGCTTGCTGCTAAGCACTAAGGCCCTGAGTTCGATCCCCGGTCCCGGAAAAAAAAATAAATAAATAAAAAATAAATTTTGAGGCAATGTCTTGCTAAGTCATTGGGTTTCCCTGGCTGGGCTGGAACTCACGATCCTCCTGCCTCAGGCTCCCAGAATGTGCAGCACCGTACAGACGTGCACCACCACACCTGGGCTTCTCTTTACTTCATTTGATGTTGCTTCCTAGTAGATGTCATGAAGCAGCCTCTCTGCTCCTTTCTGCTGAGAGGTGGCTGTGAATGTGCTGCCGACGCTCTAGCTGCCTCACCATCATGTCCACCCAGCTCCATTTGCCACTCAGGGATCAGACACATTAGCCTGCGGGTCACTACGGGCCACGTGCATGTTGGCATTTGAAACTGCTGCCCTCTACCATGTATCAGAATGATGCTGGTCAGTCTGGGAACAGGAGAATAAAGGTTTGGCGTGGAGGCAAGAAGGGTACTGTAGGGAAAAGACCCTTGTAATCTAAAATCTGATGGCAGGGATTTGAGGGGCTAGGGGTGCCTTGAGAGGTTGATACCGTCCCTTAGGAAACATTGAGCCTGTAAGGGGAAGGACCTTAGAAGATGCCTGCCTGGCTCTGGTGATTCTGATGTTTGTATGTTTAGTTCAGGGGGGTAAAAAACTTGAAAGTCGGAGCAGGTGTCTTGAGGAAATGAAGCATAGAATGCCAGCTCTCAGCATGTAGAATATTGCTGGCCCACGCTAGGCACTCAAAAACAAAAATTCAGTAAATAAGTACAGGAGTGATTTCTATTTGGCTTGAACCTCTTATTTCCATTTAGTAATGGACTCTGTTCAGCCAGTTTGCTCCCTTTTCAAGAGAAAGGAGAGATTGGGAGCTTTCTGCATAGTTCCCCAAGTTTTAAATGTTGGCTCTTACTTACTTTGTCTGATACAAAGACCTAGGGAAGTAGGCATCAGAGAATGAGAGGCTGGGGGTTGGACAGTGACCTGACCCCCTCGGTCCCAAAAGTTAGTGGCACCAAGTTGACTGCTAAAGAGCCATTTGGGAGCTTGTTCAATATAGATGTCTTGAGAAATTCTGATTCAGCAGATTTGGGTGGGTTCTAGGAATCATTCATTTTGTTGTAATTGTTACAGGAATTGAACTCAGGACCTTGCGCTTGTTTGCCAGGCAGGCGCTGTGCCACTGAGCTATATCCCTGCCCCCCATTAATTTTACCCACTGCCCTTCGATGATCCTGATTGGCAGCTGAGTCCTGTGTGCCCGCTTGCCTTTGCCTTGCCCCAGCACTCAGTGCAGGTGGCACTGTCCCTTCTGCAGAGCTCAGGCTGCACGTGGGACTGACAAACTGTGGGCCAGAGTGTTGCTAAGCCACTTGGAGGGGCTTCCCTCGCCTTTTCCTGCAGACCTTGTCCTCCCCCCCAGGTGGGCTCTAGGTTCCCTCCAAGGCTGACTGCAAAGGATGAGGTAGACCAAGTCTGAACACCTTGCTGGGCTTCAGGATTACCAGACACCAGGGTTTGGATTGGGTTTCCTGCCCGAGAGAAGGAAATCCACTCTCGGAAGATTAGCTTGTTTCTGAGAGTGTCCTCTGTCACATCCTCCTAGGGCCTGGACCCAGTTGGCTGACCTTGTGCGGGCCACCTGTTGACAGGGCTTCCTGTGTCCTGAGCGGGTCCGCAGCACACGCTCTTGCCCCGTCCGTGTCAGGTGCCCTGACTTCGGCAGCTGTCGTTGATGAGTGTCCCTGCTGCCTGGCAGCTGTGCGCAGCGCCTCCCCATCATACCCTTGGGGCCCTGCCTTGGACTATACCCCAGTGCTGCGTCCTGAAGGATCAGGACACGGACGCTGAACTGGGGGGGAGGGCTGAGGGACAAAATCAGAGAGATGTAGAGAAGGAGAAAGCAGAAACAAGCTGGGGAAAAGAGCAAGTGGTAGAGGTGGAGGAAAAGAGAGGTGGGGAAGAATGTACGTAAAGCAAGGAGAGTTAAATCCGGAAGGTGGGCTGGGCTGCCGCTCAGTGGTAAAGTGCTTGCTTGTGTGCACAAGGTCCTGGTTCCATCCCACAGCATGACAGTGTGGAGAATAGTCCTCGCCATTATTTCAGGAGGAGTGACATGTGGTCACTCTCCTTTGGGGGGAAACAGGCTTCTCAGTAGGAGCTCCTGGCTAGACAAGGGGCAGTGACTCAGAGGCAGCAAGGTGGCGCAGGTGTGGGTTTGTAGGCCGAGCTGTTGTTCCCTGGCGGTAAGCTCTTGGGGAGGTGCAGAGTGTGCGCAGTGAGCCTGACCGTGAGCGCTACTTGGTTCACAGCCACAGCTTTGCAGCTCTGCGCCAGTGATCACCTACGTGGTGGCCATGCCGATGGGGTCTTGAATGTTTTCAATTCTGCTTCCCCCACCATCAGGCCAGGACTGCCACTCACTGCCCTCCATTTCCCCCCAGCGGCTTCCTCCCTCTTCAAGGTTTGGGTTTCCTGCGAGTTGTGACTTCTCTGCGATCAGGTGTCAAATCCTCTGCAGCTCTTGTACAAAGGCTTTTTCCTGCCCATGTCTCAGGAATATGACTGACCCATAAAATGAACCTCAGGCTCAGGGCTAACTCCTCCTTGCTGTGAAAAGCAGTGGATTCATGTCTTTAGGGAACTTGTTGCTTGTTATATGAAAGATGCCAAAGTCAGCTTCCACTTTTTCTTCTCTCCTACACCCCTCTGCGCTCCTAGTAACTGAACCTGGCGTTTCCCTCCTACCATTTGCCACAGGGGTAAGCCCTTGATTACCAAGGTCAAATAACTTAAGATCTGTGACGTTTGATAGGCCTCACTTCCCCAGTCTACTGGCCTCTTAATAGTCTCTATCCTACTCATCTCGGCAGCTTTCACCGTTGCTGACCACCTGATTCTTTCTTTTCAAAAGCGTAAAAGCAATATATACTTTTGGGGTTATTTTAGTATTTGGGTTTGAACTCAGGGCCTTTGCACTGACTTCCATCCCAAGAAGAGCAAATCCAGCCTGGCACAGTGGCACATGCTTGTAATCCCAGCTACAAGGGAGATGTAGGAAACAGGGTTCCAAGTCACAGGCCAGTCTCAGGCAACTGAGTGAAACTGTCTCAAAAGAAAATAAACCATGGCTGGGATGTAGCTCAGTGGTAACTCACCACCGAGTTGAACCCCCTGTGCTACACACGTGGAAAAGAAAAAGTCTGACCTCTAGACTTGAATCTAAGTAAAATATAAAAACCACTGGTCCTTTCTCCTATCCTGTGTAATCATGATGTGCATCTCAAACCCAGGCTCCTTCTCCGTCCCCTCCCCTAAGTGTAGACCAAATTCATGTGTTTCAAGTAGCTCTTTCCTAGCGTGCTCAAGTCTCCGTGTTCCACTCCCCACACTGCAGCCACAACAGCACTTAGTGTGGGACCCACGACACTGATTCCTACAGGTACATTGTGGTCCTTCATCTGGAAGGCGCTGCCTGGCTCTGCGGCTGCACTGACGTTTCTCTCAGTTCCATCCTGCTGTGTCTCTGTCAAGCCCAGTTTTCAGCTGAAAGAAACCCAAGCTCAGTGTAAGTAGGAGTTTGTCCAAGTGTCTCCTCAGTGGCAAATCCAGGAGTGAAGCACAGGTCTATAGGACTCACAAGCCCACTTGCTGAATCAGGTCCCTCCCCCTGGAGCTCAGCCTGGGGCCAGTCATGGAGGATGGTGCATATGTCCTGTTTCCCTGTACCCCTGTATACTTTGCCAGGGTGACAACTGAAACTGCCTTCTACTTCCGATGGTATCCAGCATGAAGCTGAGGGGCAACCAGGGTCTAACGTCACCGTCCCCAGTGCTGAGTGAGAGTGCAGGGGTGAAGCTGCCCCACGAGGCCAAAGATGAGATGAGGCCACTGCCCACTGCCAGAGAGAGTGCGAGACAGTCCTCACACCTCCTTCCCGGTCCTGTGGACCTTCTTAGTCATAAACTGGGGGAGTGATTTCCCACCCTACCCCCTTCATAATGGCTTCCCGACCTCATAGCCAGAAGTCTTGATTTTATAAAGTACTCAGTGAGTTCAAATTTTAGGGAAAAAATGGGTCAGAACAAGGAAGAAAATAAAGCTGGAGGAAGGTAGAAAAGGAAGGATGAACTGAGGAGGGAAAAGAGCTCAGAAAAAGCACGAGTGCAGATAGCAGAGAACTGGAGAAGTCTGCCAAGGGCTCTGGTGTCTGAAATCCAGAGCTGCCTAAAAGCTCCGGGAAGGCATTGGTAGTGATTATACGGGCTCAGTGGGGAAAAGGAGGTGATTGTTCAGTTGGTTTCTAAACTGTGGCCAGTGAGCAAGAAGAAAAAGGGGCTCTGTGTCCTCGCTTCAGAAATGACTTCCAATGAAGAGAAGCCGGCTGAGACACCGCGGAGCTGTTACCCTGCCAGCGCAGCCTGTGGGCCTCTTCATGCCCAGCGATGGGTCTCATGGCCTGATCACGCAGTAGCGCATAATGACGCATGGCGGGCTAATGAGCAGAAACCACATAGCGAAGGCCGCTGTTTACATTTATTTTTGAAATCTCTTTTGTTGGAAACTTACAAGCAGAACTGGTTTGAAGGGACCTTAGCAGATCCCCCATATGACTGCAGATCACAAATTTTATACATATACATGTGTGTGTGTATTTTTGAATAGATATGATTGTGGTATATATGTATGTGTGCATATATATATATATATATATATATATATATATATATACATAAATCATTGTGATGTATATATAAAATTGTGTGTGTTTCCTGTGGATTCCTGTACATGGGACTAGAACAGAAAGTGGCTCGCCACTGGCTCACTAAGTGTGATAGCACGGATGAGTGACAACAGGAGGAGGTGAAAATCTAGGCCTGGTATCTAGATCCAGAGTTTCATCTGCCTTGAATCCCTGGGTTAGCCTGTTCCCCACAGACGGCCTTGCCAGGTATGTGTAAAAATACCACATCAAGCAGCCTTCTTAGTGCAACTCTGACCTAATTATTCCATTATTACATGCCCACTGCTTACTTACTAGTTTGTACTGTATTAACTTGCATCTGTTGCTGCTTTTGTATTTGTTAGGGGGGGATTTATTTTGTCTTTTTGAGACAGGCTGTCGCTATGCAGTTCCGACTGGCCTTGAGCTCACTGTGTAGCCCAGGCTGGCCTCGAACTCGCAACGATCTTGCTGCCTCAGCCTCCCTAGTGCTGGGATTACAGGCATGTGCCACCATGCTCGGTTGCTTTTGTAAAAGACTAATTTTTTTTATTAATCTAGTATTGTCATTCAGTGATAAACTTGAAGTTAGGAAGCCAGATTTTCTATTTTCTTTTAATTAATTTCTGTTACTCTTTACTGTTGTCCTTGCCACTCCTTCCTCTTTGCCATAGTCCGGTCATCTGGGCTTCCCTGTCTTCCCCTTCCTGGCTTCTTACGCATTTGAGTGAGTAACCTTAGCATTTCCTCAGCAGTTAGGTGTTCAGTAAATGAAACTCATCAGAAAATCTGATCAGTATTTCTCTAAGCTTTGTGATGAACTTCAGATCCTCACTATCACACTGTTCTTTCAGAATGCTATTCAGAAATACCTTCACAAAGAATCATTTCTTGAGAGTTTCTGTCATAAAACTGTTGTGGTAAGCAAATTATAAAGGGCCCGGGGATATCGCTCCATGGTGCAGTGCCAGCCTGGCAAGTGTGAGGTCCTGAGTTTGATTCTTGGTAACCCCTGCCCCCACCAAAAAAAAAAAAAGAAAGAAAGAAAAGAAAAAGAAACCAATAAAGAAACACATAACTCTAAAGTAGTGCATAGCTCAGGAAAGGATGCTTCTACTGTATTGTCACCTCCCAGCATGACAAATACTACATTCTGCAAGAACACTTAAAACTATTTGATATGTGACATTAATTTATGCACATGGCAGATTAAGAAATTAAAATTTTGAGTCTTTGATATTGAGTTAAAATTTATGTGACTCATTAAGGTTGTTTTATTTCATTTTATTTTTTGTCTTTTTGAGACATGCTCACCATATGCAGTTCAGGCTGGCCTTGAGTTCATCTTCTAGTTCAGGCTGGTCTCAAACTCTCAGTGATCCTCCTGCCTCAGCCTCCCAAGTGCTGAGATTACAGGCATGCACCACCATGCCCAGTTTGACACATTAAGTCTGAACTTAAAATATAAATGATAAAGATAATTACATATACATTGGTATGTCTATTACATTTATCATAAAATATATATTTAAGAATCAAACTATAGCCTGGCAAGCATGAGGTTCTGAGTTTGAGTCCCAGTACCAAAAAAAAGAAAAGAAAATCAACTGTATGGTCAGGCATGGTGGCATACCTATGCAATCCCAGCACTGGGGAGGCTGAGGCAGGAGAATTGCTGGGAGCTCCAGACCACTCTGGCTGCAAAGTGAGCTGAAGGCCAGCTTGAACTCTGAATAGTGAAACTGTCTCAAAAGGCAAAAAAAAAAAAAAAAAATTTTGAGTCTATAAGATGCTACCAAGCAAACTGCCATCTATGAGTCATAATCAATCCTTCCATATTTTTAACTCAAAGACAACTATGTAACACTTAAGAAATTTTAATTTTTCCCAATGTGCTTGGAAAAAATTACCAGAATTCTCTTCCAGGTAAAAAATAGTTGTGTAATCCATTTGTCCTTGCTTGGATGTGAGGCTGCAGTTACCCACTCTGTGACTTTCTGTAGTGGTGATGGCACTGTCCATTCATAACCACTTCCTCTCTGCGTAAGGAGTGTGAACAAGAAGAGACAGAAGAGGCACCTTTCATTGTTTCATTGACTATTGTGTTTTCTTTGTTTTTCTTTTTTTTGGTCTTTTTGAGACAGAATCTCTGTATGCAGTTTGGGCTGGACTTGAGCTTACTTTGTAGCCCAGGCTGGTCTCGAACTTGCAACAATCCTCCTGCCTTAGCCTCCTGAGTGCTAGGATTACAGGCATGCGGCACCACGCCCTGCTGACTCTTGTGTTATCATTGCATGTTAAATGCCTGGTTTTACTTTTACAACCAAAATAAAAATAGCGATTTTTATTATGAAAGGTAATTTATGTTTCCAGTAGCAGGTATTAGCAACTTCCCACAAGACCTCTAGGGATAGTTCGTTGTTCTGAACTAGGCTTTAGGCAAACATTTCCAGCAGTCTGTGCAGGATTTATTCCTGGTCTGTCATTGGTAGTAATTGCACTTGTTGCTGCTGGAACCTTAAATTCTTCTGCTGCAAATTTTAAGACTGCTGTGAAGTGTACTTTCGGAAGCACTGAATGGTTTGTGGGTCCTCTTAAGGAGACTTTTGCCATGGTGAACCAGACCTGGACAGACACCTGAACCTGGCCAACCTGCCCACTTCCTGGGCAGCCAGGAAGCCATGCATCCCTTCTTCATCCCCTGCTTCATTATACTGAAATTATTCCCAAATTTGTAGGTTCCCATGGACCTGCTGCCCCTTCCCCAGGATGGAAACCTGTTCGACATTGTGTTCCCTTCTAGTGTCTAGGAGTTCAGTCCAAGTTTATTGAACTGGAAATGCACAGGTCTTAGAGCCTAAGAAATAATCCAGACTTTCCCCTGGCTTTTCAGGACGGTGAGTGAAGGGCCCAGGGTGCCTGAGTTAGCTGGGGGTGTACACCCTGTCATCTTCAAGCTTTGAACTCAGCAAGTTTTGACAGGGGTGGAGCACCCTGAGAAACAACCCTGAGACGCAGGTGGGCGGGACAATACGCAGAAGCCCTGGGCCGACAGGAGGACTATAGATCATTTTGCATGCGAGGAGCTAGGGTGTGAATTAGTAGCGGAGCCTTTGCTAAGCCCGTACAAGGCCCCAGGTTCCCTTCCTAGCACAAAATTTGCACAGGACAAGCCTTTAAAGAGCAGGAAATTGTACAGGTCCTTGCCCAGATGTGGAGCTGGTTGCCTGCGGGCTTTGGAAGCCCTGTGAAGAAGGCTATTGTGTCAGTTCTCTGGAGGTTTGGTGTGGGCTTCCCTGGGGGTGAGGCAGCCCTCACTGTGGGTGGGGGCAGCAACTCCCTGTTGAGCCTCAGGTTTCTTCCTGCTGTGATCTGAGAAACACTTTGTAGGGGGTGGTGGGCTGGGGGAGGGAGGCCAGCTGGTAAGGAGAACCCCCAGGCTGAGAGAGAAGCAGGCCTTTTCAGGGCAAGTCAGACTCCTTTGTGAGCTGTTTACCCCACCTCATGCCTAAGGGTGCAATGTGAGTCATTTAATCTAATTGGTTTAATAAGTAAACGATCTGGGTACAAAGAGAGGGGGTTGGGTATGAGGGGGAGGGAAGGCGCTATCTGCAAATCCTACAGTCAGCTTTCGAAAGAAACCTGCATCAGCTCTCTAGAGATTTTAAACTGGTGGGGGGATGCTTTGGAAAGAAGGGGGAATGGAGACACCTAGAAATCCAGTGGGAAGAGTAGAGCTCATGGGTGGGTCATAGGTTTGAAATATTAATCTTTCAAAAAATTTTTTTCATTCACTGAATTGTATAACTCAGTGGCTTAAGTTTATTTATGAGGTTGTACAACCATCACCACATCTAATTCCAGAACATTTTTCTTTTCTTTTCTTTGTCTTTTTGAGACAGGGTCTCACTATGCAGTTCAGGCTGGCCTTGAGCTCACTTTGAGGCTCAGGCTGGTCTCAAACTCGCAACGATCCTCCTGCCTCAGCCTCCCAAGTGCTGGGATTACAGGTGTGCGCCACCATGCCCGGCTCCAGAACACTTCTATCATCCCCAAAAGAGACCCAGTAGCCATTGGCAATCACTCCCTATTTTCCCCACCTCCACGGATCTTTTTACTAATATGGATTTAGCTGTTCTGAGCATTGCATGGAAATGGAACCATGTATGTGTTGTATCAAGTTTCTTTTACTTCACATGGTAACCTTTCAAAGCTTTATCCATGTTCTAGCCCGGCTCAGTACAGTCCTCCCTCAGCCCCACAGGTCCCTTCTCTACCTCCTAGGACACCAAAATCTGTGGACCACTCGAGCCTTTTATAAAATTGTATAGTATTTTCATAGAGGCAGTGTAAATCTTTCTGTGTACTAAATCACTTCTAGATGACTTATAACACCTAATACAAAGTTAACGCCATGTAAATAGTTGTTGTTTTATAGTGTTTGGGAAACAATTGTAAGAATATCTGCTCAGTACAGACCTCCCCTGCCCACCCCCTAAATATTTTCTGCTCAAGGTTGGTTGAGTATGCTGATAGTGATACAGGAAAATAAATCTCCCAACCTGAATGATATCAGACAAGTTCGTGTTCTCTAAAACCGAAGAATGAATTTTAGGAACAACGGAGGTTAAGAACAGAATATATTTGAGAGAAAGAAAGCTTCTGTCCAAGAGCGGGACAGAAGGGGGGCCCGAGTGGGTTCCCCCACGACTGTCTTTTCCAGGGACTTTTATAGAGAAAAATCATGAGGTGAAGCGGATCCAAGGTGGGGAAGATGGACAAAACTATGGTCAGCCAATAAGATTACAGGTATAATTCCCCAGGTAAGACTGAGTGGACTGGGATCAAATGGGGAAGCGAGTCACATAGCAAGCGGGCATGAATACAGATCAGGGGCTTTTCCTGTGGGGGTCGGGCTAGCGACTCTTCCTGGCTTTTTAGAAGGTGGTTGTTACTTATTGAGAATATCAATCCCTGACATTTACACCTAGGGAAGTGAGTGGGTACATTTGTATAGCACCCTTTGTCTTGAGGTCTGGCCCACAGGTCTACTGGCTCCTTCAGGTCTGCTGGCTCCTTCGAGGGCCTGGCCCTGTCTGACTGCCTATAATATTTCTATCTAACTCAGCTGCCTATAACAATAGGAACTGTAGATATGGAGGGCTGACTGTTGCTTCACTTCTTCATCTTCCTTTTGCTGAATAATATTTCATTGTATGATAGCTGATAGCTTTTTGGGTTGTTTCTAATTTTTGGCTTCCATGTCAGCTGCATCATTTTATGCTCTCACTGGCCGTGCACGAGGGTTCCAGTTCCTCCACATCCTTTCCAACACTTGCTGTTGTCTGCCTTTTTCTTTTTTCTCTCTTTTTTTTTATGACAGCAGTTTTAATGGATGTAAAGTGGTTCTGTACTTGTTTTAAAAAGTTTCTTCTTTTCTTATCAGTTAAGGTAGATCAATATTGCCATCTTCATTTCAGTTACAGATCTCTTATTCCAGATGGGAAAGATGTTTCAGGTCACAGAGGTGAATTGTCTGACCCAAATAGTAAACCTTTGAAACTATTGAAAAAGTGGACATGAAGACAGGCATAGTGGCACACACCTGTTAAAGTAGGTTCTCAGGGTGATAGGGCAGGAGGAGCGTGTGTGTGAGGCCAGTCTAGGCTAAACAGCGAGACCATATCATAAAAGGAAGAGGACTGGGGTGTATTCAGTGGTAGATTGCTTGCTTAGCATATAGGATGGTCTGGGTTCTCTCCAGGATCAAATGAAGAAGCCAAAAAGTTACTGCTGGAGGGAAACAAGGAAACTGCAGGAATGCACACATACACACACACACACACACACATATAGTATAAATCTGTTTGAAAAAAAATACACTAATTCAATTGGCAAATATTTAAATGTTGATATGGAGTGCCAGTGACATTGTTTGGAATCAGATACATAATGTCAGTGAGAATGAATTATTTTCATGCTGTTTTGGAAAGTCATGTATCAGTATCTACTACAGTCTCACTGGGGACTTGCCTAGCTGCCGTGCATGAAGCAGTGGTTGGCTGCGGATACTTTTTGTTTTGCCTGTGAGTGTGAGGAAGGTACAGAAGGCTGCTTAACTACTAACAGTAGTTATCATGGGAAAGGAGGGTTGGAGGAGAGGGGACACTTTTTTTCTTATCTCTCATGCTCTCTAGAATACCTAGAATATCTGGAGTTTTAGAGAACAACGACAAAAAAATGATCGTACATAGGAAGAGTTTAGACTCAAAGGAGAGTAGTGAATAAAAACACAGATTCTGGAAACAGAGACCGTGGGTTTTTATGTAGTCCACGCTCCTTGAACTCAATGTGTGCCCTGGTCTAGCCTTGAGCTCCTGCCAGAGCCTCCCAAGTGGTGTGCACCACCACACTGGCAAGAGTTTGGTTTTAGACACAGTAGGTTCAGATGCCTTTATGATACTCAGGTGGGGTGTAAGTACATCAAACACGCAAGCAATGGCTCAGGGGGTTGTGATTGCTAGATCTTGATAAGTCATCAGCGCATGGGTGATGTTCAGAAGGACCACAGGAGATCTGCAGGAACAGAGTATGGCTGAGAAGTCCCTGGCCTAAGCCAGAAAGAAAAATGAAAGGAGGGGCCTATGAAGGAAGAATGAGCATTGGAGGCGATCACAGTTTTCTGCTTGATATACTTCTGCACGCTGTGATTCAAGAGAGGCTGGGAGTCCTGTGCTAGTTTACTTTAGAAAAAAAGGTGTCCGGGGCTGGGAGTGCGGCTCAGCGGTAGAGCACTGGTGTACACAGCACCCTGGGTTCCTTCGCCAGCACCACCCAAAAGTAAACCAAACCAAACAAATAACCGCAGTAAATGCCATGTGGGTTCTAGTCTGGGACCAAAGGCAGGTATCTGGGTGGGGCTTGGAGACTGCCCTGTAAAGTCTAGGTGGACTTAGGAGCATTGATTTACCTGCATTTCTGGACCTAGTGGCCCCATCTGCCACAAAGGCCCCTTTTTGAAACTTCTTTATCACAAAGTCCTGCAGGGCCACTAGACACCTCCTTTCTGAATCCCAGGACCCTTTCTTTGGGGTGGGGCTTCATGATGTGCCTTTTCATGGGATCACACCAATCCTTCCTGGAAGCTGTCGGAAAAGCGCAGGAGGCCTGCCGCCCTGGGTGTGAGGGCGCGGGCGGGCCTTGCGGAGCTGTCACCTAGGACTCCTCATCTCCTGGCCCGGCCTGGCTCTCAGCCTCTGAACGGGCCACCCTAACGCTGGCTTCCTGGGGCCTCAGTGAAGAAGCCTAAGGACTCTGAAACCAAACAGAACTAGTTTGAACCTCAGTTAGTCACCTACAAAATCTGGAACAAAGCATGTGAGCCCATTAAACCTCAGCCTTATCTTTAGGGGAATGGGAAGTGGTACTTTATAAGGCTGTGCATTGGAAACAAATGCATAGGAAACACCCTGAAGAATGAACAAGCAATAACTAGTTGCTAGTGTCACAGACACCGAAGGAGCTGCCTGCTACCCCTTCTGCTTTGATACGTGCTTTTTGGGGTTTTTTTGTTTTGTTTTGTTTTGTTTTGTCTTTTGGGGACAGGGTCTCACTATGAAGTTCAGGCTGCCTTTGATCTCACTTTGTAGCCCAGGCTGGTCTCGAACTTGCAAGGATCCTCCTGCCTCATCCTCCCAAGTACTGGGATTATAGGCATACACCATTATGCCCGGCTTCATGTGGCTAGTTTGACTGGTTCATACATCAAATTCATCTTTCCAGGTGAATGACAGGGTGAGGAAAGGAGACAGCTGAGGCTTGGGATGGTGGAAAACTTTCCAGAGGTCACAGGCTAGAAAATGGCAGGGTAGGGGTTCAGTCCAGACCTTTCTGGCTCTGGATCTAGTTCTTAATACTACCCTCGAGTATCAGAAAAAAGCAGCTATGTGCATATGATGATCAGTAATCCTAGCTTGTTAATGGGTCAAGCAGCCTCTTCCTTAAGCTCTTTTTAAAGCTTCCTTCGCACATGAGCCATTTCATGCAGCTTTCAGTACTCTAATAAGCTGATCCCAGAAGCCAGCTGAAAATAAGTAAGAGACTGTGCAGGTCTTTGTAAGAAACCTGTATCTGTTTTTGCACAGCAGTGACCTCCAGGGAAACCTAGCTCAGCACCTCAGCCAGCCCAGGGGGATCCATTTGCATCTTTCCTACAAATTGCCTACAACAGACTCTTTGAAAGCTGGAAAATCTATTTCCCTGAGAGCCAGAAAGGCTAAATAAACAGTTAATAGCTTCCCAGGAGTTTTATGTATTGCTAGGATACCAGCAGCCATCATAAGTCATCAAATGTCAAAGTTTATGCTCAAGAAAAATTTTTGACCAAAAAAACCAGAAACATCAAGCCAAAACAAAGAACCAAACTAATCCAAGTTCTTTTGTGCCTCAATTTCCCTCACAGGGACCCCAATGAGGAGAAAGTTTCAGAAACAATTAAATATCACTCCGGTAAAATGAGATTGTAGAGATCTGAAAGGTGGAAATGTTAAACCTGTTGCAGTTCACAGCTCAGGGGTGATCAGTCAGTCGTCTTCTTGCTTTTTATCATTGAGCTTTTCTTGTAGCATGCATTGCTCCTTCTCCAAAGACCTCTCTTTAACTTTCTCTTCTCTTTTTTGGATAAGGATCAGAGTAGTCTGACTCATTTCTGAGCAGTTTTTCCCACCTTGTACTTGGGATGAAACCTAGGGCCTTATGCATGCTAGGCAAGCACCCTATCGATTTTTTTTTTTTTTTTTTTTTTTTTTTTGCGGTACTGGGGATCAAACTCAGGACCCTGTGCTTGCTAGGCAGGCGCTTATTCCACTGAGCTATATCCCCAGCCCGCACCCTATCACTGAGCTACACCCATCCCTTGAAAAATTATTTTTACTGTATTTTGAGACAGTATCTCACTATGTTGCCCAGGCTGGTCTCAAACTTGCCATCCTCCTGTCTCAGCCTCCTGAGTAGCTGGGATTACAGGCCTATGTTACTGAGTCTGTGGGGCTTCCAGTGGGTTCCATCAGCTCTTTTTTTTTTTGTCTTTTTGAGACAGGGTATCACTATGCAGCTCAGGCTGGCCCTGAGCTCACTTTGTAGTCCAGGCTGGTCTCAAACTTACAATGATCCTCCTGGCTCAGCCTCCCAAGTGCTGGGATTACAGGCATGCACCACTATGCCCGGCTCAATCAACTCATTTTCGTATGTTATTGTTGATTTCCTCTCTGAGGTTCTAGACTGTCATCTGAGAACCTAGCCTCCACCAGAGCTGTCTGATGTGTTGGCTCACCAAGATTCCGTAAGCTGAATTAGGTATACAAATTCAGGTTGGATGATACTGTGTCCTAGTTTATTCTCATCAGTAAGAAGAGTTGAACTTTCCACTCAGCTTCCAACAGTGCTCACGATAACTCTAGGAACGTTCAAGCTGAGAGGATTCTCTGTGTACCAGTTAGTTGCTTTCCTGTTCTCTCACCTTTCACCTCCTTCTTCTTTGTGTCCTCTGTGTGGTGTTTCTGGCTGTCCTCACCTTCTGTACGCTCTGGACCAGCCGTCTCATCCATCCTAGCACTGTGACAGACCTGGCTTGGCCTGCAGGCTCAGGAAAAGGGGAGCAGTGGAGGGATCCTTGCGGTGTGGGGGCTGGACGTGGGATGGGGGATCTCGGAACCAGCTGTTTTTCTCCTCTCTAGCTAGTTGTTCATTTTTAGCCAGCATTCCTGTTGACCTGACTATAAATGGGTTGGGTAGAGTTGTATAGATCTGTCCTCTCTGGTCATCTCACCAGTGAACTTAGTCACCTTGAAAGGCTGAGGACAATAAAGATCTTTGAAAGTGATAACTGAATATCAAACACAGCCACTATTTCATATGGGCTCCCTTGAAAGATGAATTATTTCAGACATTCTGTTGCCACAGTCGGACCACATATGCTGATTTAGGGATCAGAAAGCATGGGCACTAACACATCAGTTCACTTAGTGGAATTCTCACTTTTCCCTCTGGCCATAGAACTAGTGCTTTGCCTGTGTGGATTCTAAAAGGTATCACTCAGTCACCCACTCTGAGAGTCAGTGTCTCTTGTATTCGTGAAGATCAGTAGAGATTATTTTATGGAATCGTGACCAATGGAAATTTAATTAAAAAGCTCAGTAGTAGAGAGCTTACCTCATATGCACAGAGGCCTGGATCCAACCCCCAGCAGCCTCCTTCCCCACAAAGTGGTTGTTAAGTTAGAGAAGGGATATTTTCCCTCCCACGGAGAATGTTGAGATATGTTACAAAGTAGTATTTAACATGCTTGTGGTTACTTCTATGTTTGTATTTTTTCCTTTTTTCAGGATTAGGGGTTGAACTCAGGGCCTTCACCTTGAGCTATGTTCTCCAACCTTCCTTCTTTTTGTTTTGAGACAGGGTCTTGCTAAGTTGCCCAGGCTGGCTTTGAATCAGTGACCCTCCTGCCTCAGCCTCCTGAGGAACTGGGATTACATGCATGTGCCATTGCACCTATTAAGAATTTTTAAAATAAGTTTATTTAGAGAACAAATACATAGTAAAAACAATAAATGGTACATCAGTGAATTCTAATTGTCATTTGTTGAACCTCTTCCATATTTAAGACAGAGACTAAGGTCAAAGGTGATGTGTATGACCCAGTCCGCACTTCTGAAGCGCCCTCCCTTATGTGGTGAGAGTCTAGATTTAGGATTGGGGGAGACCCAAAAGAGCGGGGTCTCAAAGTCTCTGAGAAACTTGCTTTCTGGGTTGCCTGTTTGAACCATGACCCTGTTTCCACAACAGGGACTGTGTTCTAAGATTCCAAACTATGAAAGCTCCATTACCAGCTCCTCATTGGCCATGTGGTCACCTGTGCCCACTACCTGCTGCGGCCCTGCCCTTAGGAGACCAGGAATATGGTCTGAATGGAAGCTCCAGGACCCGAACGGAGAAGGCCTGGACCCTGGTCCTTTGTCCTCACGCTTGCTTTGTGATCTCAGACAGTGACATTTCAGCTATCTAGCCTCACGTTTTCTAAGGGGTCGAGAGTTGGGGCTGGCAGTGTGGATTTCTCAGCTCTCCTAGATTGCAGCAGCTCTTAAATTCTCTCTCTTCCTCTCTCTCTATTTAAACAAAGGTGAAAATAAATTGGTGCAGCATCACCTTTCAAAGGCTCTGACAAACGACTGGGTTTTTGTTTTGCTCTTTTGAGCCAGGGTTTCTCCATGTAGCTTAGGCTGGTCATGAACTCTTGATCCTCTGGCCTCAGCCTCCTAGTGCTGGGATCAGAGTTTCAGTTTGGAATGATGAAAAAGTTGTATTTATGGTTGATGTTGTTGGTTGTACCACAGCGTTATCTAACGCTACTAATCTGTACACTTAAAATTAGTTAATGTGATGCCAGGCAGGGTGGCCCATGCCTATAATCATAGCTCCTCAGGAGGTGGAGGCAGGAAGATGACAAGGTCAATGCCAGTCTTGGCAAATTAGTGCGACCCTGTATCAAAAAAATAAATAAAAAGGGCTAGGGGTACCATGGGTTCAGTCCCTAGTACCACTAAAAGAAAAATGTGTTAAATTTTATGTTACATGTATTTTCACATGCACATGGGCACATACACATACCTAAATATTACACGAGGGAGAGAGAGCGCAACCCCTCAGGTGCCTGATTTAGGTGGTGGGACCATAAAATCAGGGCCAGGTGATTTAACCTCTCTCAAGCTGGGAATGCACCGAGACTGCTCGTCTCAGCTCCTATGCACGGCCAGAGCGCAATAAGGAATAAGACCTAGTTTCCGTCTGCAGCGTTCTCATGCTCAGACCTTTCCTAGATTAAACTCAGCCAGCATCCTGGCCCAGACTCCACCTGTGGGTGGCTCATATGGTCAGTGGAGCATGCGTGATGCTCTGTCAGTCTGGGCCAAGAGCCACAGCCTTACAGTCCAGCCTGATCCTTAGCACCAACTTCCTTTGACAATAGACAAGTCTGAATTTACCCATGTGTAGGTCTCTGTGTTCCCATCAACACAGTGGAAATGATTCTTGGCAATAGGATCAAAACAAAGATGAGACCAAGAATATGAAAGCGCTCTGATGGGATGGATGGGCGGGTGTTGGGAGCCACTGGAGCTGGTTATTGGCCAAGCAGTCAAGCTATCTCAGTACTGAAAAAGGCATCCTGCCGGACAATTATGGTCATTAGTCTCTAGGTAACATTACCCGCCCATGATACTAACTTTGCAAGTGTATAAAATAAACGCCCTACTGTTGAAGTCAGTCCTCCAGCTCATCAGGCAAGAGATAACTCCACCTGACCACAGCACTTGTCTCTTGTCTTTATTTTTCTCATACCCACTGTCGTTTCTCTCCAGGGTACAACGAGAGACCAACTGAGGTTGGGGGGCACTAACCCCTGTGACCTGGTCCTCAGCCCTCGGTGTGTCTGATCCTTAAAGTTGCATTAACATGACCTTTGCGGGGAGGAGGAGAGCAGAGCCGCCATATTCCTTTCTGGAGAGCCTTCCTGCCCCACCCCCTCTCCTGAGGACGGGGTACCACCTCAGCTGGGCTCTGGCAAGTCACCTTCATCAGACCTTATAGGCTCAGCAGCTGGCAGTCCTCCAGATCAGACAATGCACCTTGTTTGTTTTTGAACCCGATGCAGAAAAGAGAAAGAACTCAAGAGACTTAAAAGAGCACGTTGTGCTGGTGTGAGGCTGTTGCTCTTACCTGGTGTGCGTGAGGGCCTGGTTCTCCAAGGGGGAGAAACAGAACAGTGTGTTGTTTCAAAAGGAGCAGTGGACTGCGGGGAGGGCTTGCGGCTGAGGCTCCTGGCTGCTGGTCCCCCATGGAGTCCCTGTGTGGCCCTGGAAACTGTTCTTGGCCTCAAGGACCCTACCTTATGCTGCTTTCCTTGGATTTCATCGCTCTTTCTCTCAGCAGACAAAAGGGCCGGGTAAGATACTTGTTAGCTTTTTTAAAACAGAGGAAACAAACAGATGATAAATCTCTACTCTGGTCTAGAGGCTGTGACATCTTGGGTAGATAGGTGTCCTCCTTACCACTCAGGGACTTGGCTTTCTCTTCTGTAAAATGGGAATCATGAAAACCTATCCAAAGGGTTGTTATGGAGATCAAAGAAGATGATGTGTATGAGGTACTTGACAAAATGATTCACCTGAGCAAATGCATGTTTGTTATGCTCTATTAAATGTATAGTGGTATTAACCTGCTGGATAAATGGGGTAATATGTAGAGGAGGTCTTTGTAAACTGTGATTATCCTCCCCAGGTCTCTTTTGGTATCTTAGTATGGTACAACACAAGTCTAATCTCTTCATAATTAACAGTTATTATCAAGTATTTCCCAAGCTTCCTTTGATCTCAGCACTCGGAAGGCTGAGGCAGGAAGATTTTCAGTTCAAGGTCACCCTGGGCTATGTGGAGAGTGTGAAGCTGGCCTGAGCTACAGTCTCAAAAAACAAAAAGCAAAATTTGCATGTCTGTATATGGGTCCATACATCTACAATTCGAAGATATCAATGGATAAAGCAACAACTACTGTTGAGACCATATCACCTTGTCTATAGATTAGTTGTGATTGTACTATTTTCTATGATAATGGGTGTCTGTTTGTCAATATGTTTTTGTACTTTTATGTTTCTAAAATTAAAAAAAAAAAAAAAAAA
>PVLD010020594.1:0-33535 GCA_004027595.1 Dinomys branickii | reverse complement strand
AGGAGGAGGAGGAGGAGGAGGAGGAGAAATCTTCCATATTGTTTGTTGTTTCTGCCAAATAATGCTTAGGATTTTCATGGTTTTATAAAAAGAATCTATTTACAATCAAATTTTAATCTACTTTAGATGAAAAAGAAATTCAAACAAAAATTGAAGTCTGAAGTAGCTTCATATTCTAATTGTTAAACGCTTTATTTATAAAAATGTCCATGATGAAAGCAATTATTTTTAGTTAATATGTTAAGAATGTTTACTCTCTTTAGCTGGCCTCATACTTCTAAAGCAGATATACAGAATACAATCCCAGTGCCAGTAAAGAAGAGGAGGTCAATAAGTTACAAAGCATGGGATACATTGGATAATTCCTAGAGTTAGTATTCTGAACCCAAAGCATCAGAATCAAACCCGCCTTATGACTCCACCGGAGATTTCGATGATAAGGTTCTGAATACATGCTGAATCACCAGCTTGTGAGAGCTAATTTATAGCTAGACTGGAAGCAATTAATGAGTGGCTCTGAACTGACAGGCTTTATGGCTTCTCTACATCAATTTATAGCATCTACATTTAATTATTTTTTATGTTTATAGAGACATAATTTGATTTTCACTGTATCTGAGTCCACGATCATCCCTATAAATGTCTATCAAATCCTGAACGTGCTGAGTAGGTCCACACATCAGCTAACTGCTCTGGTTTCCTGGGGCCACCTCAAGCCTAACTGACACTAGCGAGAAATCCACCAAGCCTTTGGTGGGGAGTATTCTGAGAGCTGGATGGGTAATAATATGCAAGCGTTACATCCACTTTTGGAGTAGTTTACATTCACATACGTCAGAAGTAACTGATACACTTGTGCAACACTTCAGGCTCACATTTATTTAGGAGAATCATTTCAAGATTCGGCTGTCTCAATCAGAGACATTGCTGGGTAAAGAGGAAAGTAGCTGTAATGCCAGATTATTATAATGTCTTTCTACCGATAATACCTTCCCTTCTAAGAACAGGGTGCATCGGCCAGTTTTCTGATCTTTTAAAATATGGAATTCATTCTAAGCCTACAAATGCGTGGCCAAGTATTTGTTTTGTTTTGTTTTTTTTTTTTTCCGGGACCGGGGATCAAACTCAGGGCCCTAGTGCTCAGCGGCAAGCACTTAGCCCACTGAGCTGTACCTCCAGCCCCCTCAAGTATTTGTCTAAGTATCTGCTAAGCTATAATGAACGGAGCCAAGGCTGACAACGCTTAACCCCAGCCCAGTCGCCAGTGTGTCACAGGCCGGATTAGAGGGAAAGGGCAACGAAAAACAGCAACTAAGTACAATTTTAACATATATTAACTTTCATATCATTTCAGTACAATAATGAATTTAATCTGTGGTTGCAATGTATTAATGGTGTCTAAAACTATAAATCTTCCCCAAACATACTGATATTACTATTTTCTTCTTATTTGCTTCACAGTTTTCTTTTGACTCCAGTTCAAAGACATCAGTCTGCTTTCCTTTGAAATAAGAGATTTTGTGAGATGACAGGGAAAGACTTCACTTGTCCCAGCATGTGTTGCTGAAAAATACATTCATGATGGATGAAGTGATGCTGAGGACACACACACATCTCTGAAATTGTAGAACACGTTCTTGAAGCTTTGCAAGAACCAAATACCTGTCTACACACTGGACAAATGTAGCACTGGAAATAAGCCTTGGAAATGCTGTGGTCATCCGGGGAAGTTTTCAAGGATAAGTGTGAGGTACATATTTTTGGCATCAAGATTTAGAACCCTCTGGGAAAATGTAGTACAAAGAAACAACTGGGTACCCGCTACAATTTGGGCAAACTCTGAACACAAAGTGACAAAAGTTGCCACCAAAAAATACATTTTACATGATTCCATTCACATGAACATCCAGAACAGGAAATCTGCAGTGATGGAAAGTAGATCAGTGGGTACTTGGGAGAAGGGTGGGCTGGTGAGGAGCAGGAGAGGTTAGGGAAGTGGTAGCTGCAGGTCTTATGGGATTTCTTTGTTGCAGTGATGAAGATGCTCTAAAATTGACTGTGACAATTAGTGATTATATATACATTAGTGTATACATACAAATATATTAAAAGCTATTCAATTATATTTAAATGAGTGAATTATATGATATATGAGTTTTATTCCAATAAAGTTATTTTAAAAGTAAAATGCAAGTTTCATTTCTGAAATCATAGCAGCATACCTGGACCTTGAGATTTCATGATTTTTTTTTTTTTTGCCTCTACACACATTAGCTTTAAAACTTGTGCTTCTTCACAGTATTAATTCACTTAAATATTGAATTATAATTCCTGTGTAATTTGTAGCAGTTGAGATATTCTTGTTATATAAATCCATGTTTGATGTAAATACCATTGATGGCCAGCTCCAGGGTAAACAGAACAGATTAAGACAACAACAAAAGGTTGACAAAAATCAAGACCCCAGAACACTTCCAAGTCCTGAGGTAGTTTCAGTGTCTGAACTACTGGTCTATCACATTTAATTTACAGCAACTTAGAAGGGCTAAGCAGTGTAGCTTTCAGATATTCATTCAAGGGTGTACCAAAAATATCCTCCATACATTTTCTGCTAAGAGGTTAGAATCCTAACATAGGCCCCAGACAAAAGTCTAGGTCATAGGCTGAAGGGTAGCTGCATGTAAGAATTGCAGTCACATCCTCCCTGCACTAAAATTCCTACTCCTCTATTTATCTGAGAGGCCCTGCAAACAACCATACACCTCTGACTCTTAGCTGTAAAATGGAGATCCTAACAATCACTGACTTGTTGTAAGATGAGACAACACCAGGAAATAGATTAGTTAGCGTGGTTCACAGACTCGAGAAATATTAGCTGTTATTAACCTCAAACTAACAAAAAGTCTCAGATCAATTACTTGCAGGGCTCAGACATACTCAAGTCAGGAGTGTTTCACAGCGGACAGTTCAAGCATTTTGGCAGGCTGGCTTGTACTTTGCATAATCTCTCAGGGAAGCCAAGCTACTGAACAGCTCTTTGGAGCAAGGTCTCTAGGGATCCCAGTTCTATCTGCCAGCAGTCAGCTCTCATTCCCTCTGGCTGGGTCAGGTCCCTCCTTTCCTCCTGGAAAGACTGGACTTGTCCTTGGCTTATCCACTTTCTAACCTGGACCAGTGACCCTTGCGTCTGTCTCGCCTTAGCACTCTAGGGAGTGATCTTGCTCTGTAAGGCACTCTCCTGTCCTTCCCTCAAGAGTGGCACTGTACGAATTAACCCATCACAAACCAATTTAGCTCCCCACTGACCTTTCCTAGAGTAACTAGACACCTTTATCTAACTGTAAGCAAGCTCTGACAATAGGGGCTTTGTTTTAAAGAGCTGTATCCTATTAATAAATTAATTGCCTATGCATTAGAAATTTTTCATAGCATGAAAGAAGACTGGAGGGGAGTTTGCCAAAATGCATATCGTAGCTGCATTCTGGGTGGTAGAATCACAGGCTTTGTAATTCTTTGTTTCTGTGTACTGTTCTATACCTGCTAAAATTTCTATAACAAAATCAAAACAATTAGAAAACAACAAAAATAATATTTAAAATCATACCCTGGTGGGGTGGTTGTGGACAGTAGGGGAGAATAAAGAACAACTAACAAGCAGCACGGGGATGGCGCACGCCTGTAATCCCAGCACTCTGGAGGCTGAGGCAGGAGGGTCATTGCAGGTTGAGACCAGCCTGGGTAAAGAAGTGAGCTCAAGACCACCCTGAATTACATAGTGAGACCAAAAAAAAGAACAAGTGACGTCGCACAGATTTTTCAAGACTCGGGAGTATTGAGAAGAGAGTGAGTATAGGCCACTTGATTGGAAAAGAAAGTTTCTGAGGAGGAAAATAATATAGGGAACGAGGGAAGGTAGTCAAACTTCAGCTATTTTAAGAGTCCCCCCAGAGACCAGGATAAGCTCCGTTCACGTCATGAGCTAAAAATGTTTCACACGTTAGCTAAGTAAAATGGCCAACAAATGCAAAAAGGGCCAGTGCAAATAGCCCAAAGACCTAGTTCACATTAACTTCTTCGTACAGGAACAGGGCGTCATTTTGTGAGCCTGAACTCCAGGCCAGTGAAAAGTGAAGAGAAATGTGGCCAGTTCCAGACTTAAGAATCTGTGGGAGCAGGATGTGGTGGCGCACACTTGTAATCTTAGCAGTTGGGAGGCTGAGGCAGGAGGACTGCTGCAAGTTTGAGGCCAACCTGGGCTACAAAGTGAGCTCAAGGCCAGCCTGAAGTGCATAGTGAGACCTTGTCTCAAAAACACACACACACACACACACACAAAAAGAATCTGTGAATCGGGTGTGTGGTTGTTATGGCATGGCTTGGAGTGCATCCTACAGTCATCTGACTGTCTAAGCTTGCCTTTAAGTCCCATCACCATAAGCTGCAAGACGGTGGGTGAAATGTTTATAAATCTCTGCCATATTATGGGCTAATAATGTCATCACATTTTAGAACTACTATAAGGATTCAGTAAAATAACACACGGTAAGGGCTTCCCACCCATAGCCACTGGTCATCACGTTGAAGAAGAAAATGGTGATGAAGATGAGGAGTTTACATGAAATAAATAAACTCTAGGGCATGTGAAAATTAGGGTCTTACTAAAGGCTGCTGTTCTCAGGTCAGTCAAATGATGACAATATTAACTTTTATAGTTTAGAGAAGAATTTTCTTCTTAATAAGATATTTCCTTTAGGGCCTAAAATTAGCTGCATAGAAACACTAAAATTTGTCCCAAGCCTTTTAAACCTGTATAATTAAATGAAATTATATTTAGCACTAAAAATAGAGGAACATTGTAAAAGTAGTTTATACAATGATACATATACTGCAAAATTTATTATTCAAAATTCAGAATTTAGTTAATATAATTTAAAATTTTAAAGCCATTTAAACCATATAAGCAAATAAGTCACATGAACCAATGAATATGGTAAATATCTTTATCATGGGATTATTATAAAGAAAAAAATGACCATATATTGCAGTAACTTAGCATGCTGCATGTAACTTCACAAATGGTTGCCTTCTTATAAACACAAATTACTAGGATTTATGATTTAATTCAAGCTGAGAAAAATAGTCTTGTAAACAGCAGAAAATATCAAGATCTTAAATTACACAATTTGTAGGAGATATTTTATTTCCTGTCTGTATTTGTCCTATAATTATGTCACTGAACCCTGAACATTCGGTGTGACCCTAATAATCTACACTTTTCTTGTCATTAACTGAATCAATAGCGTACTTCTAGCATGACAGAGGCTATGAACTGTCCTTCATCATTGATTTCCCCGTTTCCTAAGTAAAACAAACCTCAAATGTTAGTTGGACATGTGTTTACTGTTAATACCACATTTCATCTCTCTAATAACGTCTTATGAAATCAGTTTTGGTCAATGGAATATGAAAACAAGAAATGTTTGGTTGGCAGCACTGTCTTAGTTACTTTTCTCACTGATGTGACAAAATATCCGACAGCCAAAGTTAAGAGAGGGAAGGCTTATGTAGCGCACAGTTTATATTCAGTCCATAATCGGCTGGCTCCAAGGCTGGTTGGTGGCAGAGGGGCAACAGTTCATGCCGGTAGAAGATGGCAAAGCAATAAAGGGGGGGGACACGCCTCTTTCTATCCCTTATATTGTACGCAAGCTCCCTACTCTAGGGTGGATGTAGCTTTCACACCCTTAGTCCTAGCGTTGGACCATGAATCAGGCACAAACTCTAGTTCAGCCGCCTCCCAAAAGCCTGCCCCCCATGACTGCATAAGGTTAGGGAGGACATCTAGACACAAACGGTAACAAGGCCTAAAGGATGTAAGAGACAAGGTGAGGCCCTTTTGCTTATAATTTCTCCCTCTGTTCTTTAGGCGCCCAGGTGATAAGATGCTGGGAACGGAAGTGACCATCCTGGAAACAAGAGGAGAGCTGCACGCTGAAGACAGTAAGGCAAAATGTACAGAGAGTATTGGTGACCCTGAAGGTGACAGAGCACTATTCCAAACTGGATGGGCTTCAGTTACTGTTATCTTTGGGTTCATTGCTTTGTGTTTTTACTTCTCTACTAAAGAAATCCAAAACCAAAGGCACATGGAAAACAATAGCAACAACAAAATTTCTGCTCTTAATGCTCACAGAATTACTGTTTGTTTTTTCTGTACAGTCACTAATGGAAAAAAAAGAAAGAATAACAGAAGAGGTTGACCATATTAAATGACTTGAACTAAATTCAGGATCCAGTAATGGGGCTAGGATAAACAGAAGTACAATGAAAGGTGATGATAAAAATAAAAGTAATTTGAAGCATTTAGCGATGTACATATCTGTTCCAAGTGTTTACTGATTCTTCTTGGATCAGCTTTTCATTTTGCTGACACCCTTCAGGGATTGATGAATATGTTTACCTCCCAGTTATTTTGACTGGAATTCTACTATTAGAATAATTATCAAGGGATTTTTAGGGGGTCCAATGTCATCAGAAAACGGGATTCTGTTAATAAATACATTCCTAATTAGCAGACCCTATTTTTTTCTTAAAGAGCTATTTTAAGGACTTAGTGGTAATGTTAATTATTTTAATAGTTGGTGTATGATCTTCTGACTCACACCAGAAAATATACCTCTTCCCATGCACTCCATCAATTACAATCACTTTATCAAACTCACTAAGTTTTTGTGCTCAGTTCAGTGAACAGTCAGTGCATTGACTTTAAGTTGACCTAAACATCCTTCTAATTAGATATAATCTTGACAACTCTAGAGTTCTAATCTTTCAAAACTTGCTCATTTCCCTTCCAAACACAACGGCTTTGTTACTCTAACATTACAAGGGCAGACGCTTTGGTGTTCTTTCTCCCACTGATAGTTACTGCTCCCTCATCCATACCACTTTGCTTTTCTAGCTAAAATCCTCATTAGCTCTCATCTGCACCAAGGTACACTACATTCTGAAAAAAAAATCTCTTTATTCTTAGTTCAGATACAAAGATTTTTAAGAAGCTATAACTAATTACCTACCTGGTGATTCCTGGGAAGAATGGCTAAAAATGTGAGTCTGCATTCCAAAGATTAAGGGGAAAGAAAGAAAAAGATTGAGGATCTAACCAGCTAACTGTGATGACATGAGCTCAGCTATCTGTACAAGATCTCTTCTGAGGAACTCTTAATCCTGGTGCTCTTTAGCCACAGTGAAAGCCCTGCCCACAAAAAACTGACCTAACAATATGTTAACCAAATTATAATCAACTAAGGATAAAATGTGGCCTCTGAAATATCTTCTCATAAGTGACAGAAGTAATTATAACCAAAAACAAAATGCAAGATACTATCATTTTATACATTAAAGCAGATGTACATAAAAATTTAAAGGTAGGCAACCATTCCCATCTTTTTCTAAATAGATTTCTACATAGATTTTCAGGAAAGAAAATATATAATATCCGTGTAACATTTCTAAAGTATTTCATTTTTTAGCTTTATACCCAATTAATTATTTTTAATGCTTTCCTTGAAGAGCCATAGTTGATTCACAATAGATCCTGAGTTTGAGTTTATATATGTGCATTTATTTATGTCTGGAGAGAGAGAGGGGATAGCATATAAAAAGAAGGTGGAAATTTACAACCTAGTTTTCTAGAAACCTGAATTTGAATATTTCTTGGAAAAAATGGATATCTTTTACACTGAAAAAGTTTGTAACAGCACACAGTTTGATAGATTTTGTTCACCAAATCCTCAATTTAGTAAGTAAATTTGAAATTCCAGCTTTGAGATAGACATGAGTGTTGTGGGTTTTCTGGAGGAATTAACCCACAGAAATTACACCAATTTTGAAAAGTTAAAAACAAAGTCATGGATGCAATTTACGCCCCATCACTGTATCTCATACTTTAGTATCAGAATCACTTGGAGGGCTTGATAAAATACAGGATGTAGGGCTGTAGGCACAAATTTCTGATTCACTAGGGCTGAGGCAGAGAGGTTCCCAGTTGCTGGTGACGGCGCTGTTTAATTAGGGAATGTGCTTTGAACACTGAGGAAGCGCATAAGAGGCCCAAGGCAGAGCTCAGTGGTCACCACTAGGAGGGCGTTACCTTCCACAGTACTTATACCAGGCACCAAGAAGGGTCTAGAAAGGTTCCTCCATCAGCCTTATGTAGTCTCGTTGTAAAGAAAGCTCCACCTGGGATGCCAACTCTGGGAAGTACAGTGGAAAAGAGACTGAGTACATTGTGTATGGGGAAACCAAAGACCAGCAAGCATCCACAGACACATAAAAGCAGTGACTAGATTTACTCATTGAATAATTTACTGAACACGGGGTTAGGTGTTAGGGACCCATGAGTGTTCAGAATACACAGAGGGTTACACATAAATACACATAAAGAAGAAAACATAGGGGCTGGGGGAGTGACTTGGTGGTACTGTGCCTGCCTACTACACTCCAGGTCCTAGATTTGATCCCACGTGCTTCCAAAACAAAGAAAAGAAAAAACAACTGAAAATATTCCTGATCTTATTAACATGCTAGGTCAGGGAAATAAGTATTAAATGCACAAGATATAAAACATATCAGATATATCAGTCTTATAGAAGTCCAAGTGAAGGAAAAAAGTAGGCAGAGTGTGTCAGGATGACACAGAAAGGGCACTGCAACATCAGAGCTGCCACAGAAAACAGACGATTCTAACCTGTAGCACTAGGGTCACTGGTCCCCAAAATGCCAGGATTTGTATAAAGAACTATGGATAATGAGGGTATAGAATTCAAGGATGCCCTTCTGCCTACATGGCTACTCCATTCCCACGTTCACAGGTCTCCTAGCTAAAGTAAATCTAGGAAACATGAGAAATTACACGTTATTCTTTGGTCAGCTGGCTTTACAAATTCTAAACTATACTTCCTCCGTAGCTCTGCAGTGCAGCCCCAGGCTTGGAAAAGAGAAGTACAGGGGCTGGGGGTATAGCTCAGTGGCGTAAGTGCTTGCCTGGCAAGCGCAAGGTCCTGAGTTCGATCCCCGGTACCAGAAAAAAAAAAAAATGAGAAGTACATGTTTCATATTTCGGGTCTGCAATGAATCTTAGATTCTAGCACGCAATGCCAGTTGTCAGAAGACAGGGTGCCATTTTATTCAGTTACAGTTCTTATTATAGTAACACTTCCTTCTTTCACTCTAAAGATGGCGAAAAATAGCCATGACTTAGGTCAGCCAATACTACAAGAATCTGGTTCAGATAACCTAGTTATAAGACAAATTCTGTGACTTTTAAGATATTTGGAGGGTAATTTTTCACCATATAGTACAGAGACAAAAGGAGAACATAATTTGCTCACAGGGAGGATTGTTGTACTTTTAAATTTATAAGGTTTATATCCTGAAAAGCAAATGTGTATGTATCTTACCTAAGTAAATCTGATGTTCTAAATACATACCAGAAAAAAAGACAGAGGACAGAGATAGAAAAAGAGAGACAGAGAGAGAGAGAGAGAGAGAGAGAGAGAGAGAGAGAGAGAGGAGAAGAGGAAGAGGAAGAAGAGAAGGAAAAGGGGGAGAAAGAGGAGGAGGAGAAGGAGGAGGAAAAGAAAATAAAGGAAAAGAGAAGAATCAAATAACACAAGCCTGAGGTCTCTCTTCCCTGTATGTCTCTCCAGGTGTTCACATGCAGATACCAATTTCACACTCTGGGGTTTTTTCACTTTCAGGATTCTCATGCACTCAGACACTTTATGAAACGTACTCTCTGCTCTTCTATCTTATTACTACTTCTCTCAGTGATCTGCATTTTCATGAGGTCATTTCCTAGACTCTCAGTTTCCTCTTTTAAAGCACAGCTGCGCGAAGCTCGCTTCTATGCTCAAAAGCACCGAAATTACGGGAAAATGTGATTGGGCATTCCTAATCCACCGCTAGTTGAGAACACTCTGAATTATCAAATCTCTGCTAGAAGTGCAAGATATATTGAATTATATAAACATATCTTTTCTGTGCTGCTTTTTAAGGTTTGAAAACATCAAACTCAGACTCATGACATGACATGAGAAGAATTCTACTTTGACTAAATGAATAACACAAAAATTCCAGAGGAAAAAATAAATGCAAAAATAGAATTGGCTGGAAACCAGAAACCACACACACACAAAAGAAATACAGGAAATGGAACTAATCAGTTACTGTAGCGAAGGCTCCCCCCCCCCCCAGGCTTTCTTAGGGGAAGAAAAGAAAGGGAAAATGTAAAGTCATGTAGGAACTAACAGTTTGGACAGAGCTATCTTGTCCTGAAATGCACAGCATTCCGTGTGAACACAGGTATTATGAAAGGGCACTAAAATGTTTATTTACTGGAATTTCCCAAGTTAATCTTCTTGGGATTCTTCTGGTTTACTAGCAACAGAGTTCTAGTTGGAAGGTCTGTGTAATTATGCCATCACAGCCCTTTCTTGTGGCACACTAATTTGTCTTTCTCCCATGGCCATGCCAAGGGTCAGTTCACCCAGGAGTGGCCGTGCATTGGCAGCAGGTCAGCAAGACGCACTGCTATGAGATAAGCATTCAGTGCATGAATGGCCCTGTGCACAGCGGCGGATTTCCTATCAGGCAAGATGCTCCTTTTGTTCACTGTCTCGTCGTGACCGAGCCATATCACGGGGTCATTCTCGTACAAAATGCATTTATTATCTTTGAACTGATTTGTATCTTGGCAAAATTAGAAGATGTCATTTCTAAACACGGATGTTGGAAAATTGAACTCTGTGTTTTGAAGTTGGGGGGTATAGCTCAGTGGGAGATTGCTTACCTAGCAGGATCAAGAACCTGGACTTGATCCCCAGCACTGCAAAAAATAATGATAATAATAATAAATTAAATAATTGTCATTCATTTGATAGGAGTTTCTGGAAAGTCAGTATCCACAAACTTTCCAAATATTCTGGTGTTCTAAGTTTAAAAAAAATAGGAGTTAATTTATTTAACAAAAGTGATTTGTAAAAAGTTTGCCTCTGGGCACATCTGTGGAGATGGAAGATTTAGAGCTGCAAAAAAAAACATTAAATAATCTTTATTTACTTTTCAATATATATTGCAAGGATATGGGAAAAAACTAGACTGTATGTGTGTGTGTATTTGAAATCATATGGCTTGGCCTGGGGATATAGTTCAGAGGCATAAGTGCCTGCCTGGCAAGCACAAGGTCCTGAGTTTGATTCCCGGCACAGAAAAAAAGAAAAGAAAAGAAAAGAAAAGAAAAGAAAAGAAAAGAAAAGAAAAGAAAAGAAAAGGGAAAGAAAGAAAGAAAGAAAGAAAGAAAGAAAGAAAGAAAGAAAGAAAGAAAAAGAAAAAAGAAAGGGTCTCAAATTTGAAATTCCTTATTCAACGTCATATAGCTACACAGCAGAAGTGGGGGGGGGGAGAGCTGATCCAGGTATCTGGATCCCAAGAGATCACATTCATGATCATCAATTACCATAAAGTAAGAGAGGCCTAGTTAGTAATACATAACACATCAGGCAATGAATAGAAAAAATTAGTATGATACTCTTCGTACGCTTGATTTAACCCACCAAAGCATATTCACATATAAATTAGTGAAGCTCTTAAAACAATGTATAGCCACTTTCATTCTATGCAGGCAAAAGATAGGAGGGTTTGCAAAATAATCACTGATGAAAGGTTTTTGAATCCAAGTAGCTTATTGGATTTTTCTTTTACCCATTTTCTTTTGAAACTACAGTAATTTAAATTGATGAAGAGGTACTTTATGCAAGTACATATTATACATATGATCTATAATAGTACATATACTATCTGCTAATGTATTATGTTGCCTAGTACATTACATATAGTGCCTCATTTTATTATCTCAAATTTTACTCTCAGTTCCTTGAGGCATTAATAGCAATTGTGATTAAAAAAAACTAGCATTTAAACACTGGTCTATGTGATTCCAGAGTTATTTCTATTCAGTAAATTACACTGTTATTTCTTCAAAATTCTTCCTCAACCCTAACTATCTCAACCCTGCCTACCTCATTTTTCTAAGAAAATATATTTGTGTTTGTTCTTTGTTTCAGTGCGGGACCAAACCCAGGGCCTCAAATATTTTAGGCAAGGGCTCCACCACCAAGCTATACCTCCATCCCATATAAAATACATCTTTTTAAAACACTTGTCAAAAAAGTTGCTTCTCCTTGTGGGAAAAAAATGTGCCATTAAATTGAATAGGAATAACATTAAATTGATTCCAAATAAGGATAAATAAGACAACCAACACTTTTAAAATGAAAGCCTTTGTGTACCATGAGCATCTAACATGCCTTCTCAAGGTTTCCATGCCAACCTTTCTAAAATATAAAAATAAGCTGTGAAATAACATTTACGCACACCACAATATGTAGCTTTTGATGCACTGAGCTGTTTCCTTGCCTTTTTTTTTTAATGATCCCAAATAAATTTTAAACCTTTAGCAAAAGAGAGAAGTACAACTGGTACCAATTGCTGGCGAGGCAAGCACTGTAACTTCTGTTTCTTTGTTAGTGAGGGAAGGTTTCAAAAAAAGACTTGAAGGGAACTTTTCATTTCTGTTAATATCCTTTTTTATATACACTCATAATTAGTCATAGCTCTTCAAAATAGAGTTTGTATAAAAGTTCTGCTTAAACTATAAACAAGACCAAACATTTAACACTGAATCTATCTGCAGAAGTCAAATCTGGAAATCTAGGCCACTTCAATCCTTGATGCAAACAACCTAGCAAGAGAAAAACAAATGCAGAGAAAGCTTCAGGACTACTGATGCTTCTCGTGCAGTTTGAAGAGATTTCTTTTTATTTACCAGGTTCCTTCAAGGCAAATAATGGCACTTTGTTGGCTGAATGTGACAAGAGCCTCCAAGAGAGGACAAAGAGGAGCTTCTGCAGCTCAGGGGAGAAGGCAAGAGGTTCTGGCATTAATTAGGCTCAGCGTCCAGCATGCAGCTGGCCCAGAGGGATGGTCAGAAAGATGATAAAGAGAACAGTAGCGAGGGGCATAGAAGCCCTGGAGTAACCGTGACCGCAAGCAGCAATGACCGAAGAAAGAAGGCATATGATATTTAATGAGCACTAACCTACCGAGGAGTGTGCTAGGTTCTGGGAAGACCGAAATGACAGCACATACGGTCTCAAGAAACTCAGAACCTAGTAACAGTTTTGTAGAAGAGCCTGTTGATTAGAGGATGGGAATAAGATCAGAGTAGGGCACTGCGGGAGCACAGAGCGAGCGCTCCAGCCCTGTGCAGTGAAGGCTTCTCCGAGGAGCTGACGTCTAACCATATTCTCAAGAGAAGGGGAGAGGGCTTAAGAAGAGTCTGCACGTGATAAGGCTAAGAACTATTTGTTGGTGTTAACTGATTTAAGGTGAATACAAATACCTGAATTGAATTTGAATCTTGCCAGGCTTTTAAGTATGCAGTATGTCATAGCTAAAGATCAAACCGAGGTAATCACAAACAAGAAAGACCGCTGTCAATTAATTAGAATCAGGACCACACTTATTTCTTCACTCATAACTGTGCACTGCAGTGAGTTGGTGTCTCTCACTGGTTTGGGTTTCCGGTTGGTAAGCTGGGAGGTGTTTGAATGCAACATTTATTTCTGAGGGGGCAGCCTTGACTGATACTTTCCCTAAAAAAAGGAAAAGTTAAGACTGAAGATAAGTAAGCAAAAATAAACCTTCATATCTAGCTTTGCATAAAGTTCCTAATTCATGGCTCTGCTAGTAATTTCCTGGCTTGAGGCCCTAGGCCATGCCCCTACTACTGCAGTGAGCTCCGACGCCATTGATTTAGTTCAAAATTTTCAAGTTGAGCACTCAGTCAGTGCCATCAAGTTATATGGTACTGATGATATTCCCAGTGCTCTCAAAATGTTTTAAAGTATTTATCACAGAGTTTTCGGTAAACATCATAGAACTTCAACACGATTTGAACTTTACTTATCCTCGTCTGCAAGCTGTCCTCCAGATCACTTACTTTTTTTTTTCTGTCGTTTTAATTTTCAGAGTTTAAAAGCCTGCTTTCTAAATTGCTATCAGTTCTTTCTGGCCATGTTTAAGTGCTCTGCCTTGATTTGGGAGTGCAAGGTCGTAACCTTCTGATGTGGAAGCTCCATGGTGTTTATGTTACTCTTTCCCTGATAACTTCTCTCCTAACATGGCTGGATCCGGTCACTGAAGTAAAGGGAGTCCCTCGTTCCTAATGAGGTTCAGGTACTCGGGATATCAAAGGGAGCTACCTGGTACCATGTCTAGCATAAGATGTCATTTAGCACAGCTTTTGGCACCTCTTTAAAAGGGAATGAAAAAACTCCTTCCATTTAAATTTCATTTTGAAGACAACATTCTTCTGAACTAAAACTCTAAACACATGGTGTGTCAAAAGATGTCTGAGTGTGATTTATGACTTAATTGATACAAAGTCATGTAAAGCTTAACAGAACAATATTGTTACACATTGCCATTTATAACTTTATTGGAAGGAGTAATATCATGTAGCCCTGGCACTTATGCAAGTAGTAAGAGAATTTATCATGCCAAACTTCTACTTTAAAACATGCTATAGAATAGATTATGTAAAGTGTAAATGAAGGATCGCAAAATCCTCATTTCCTCGTACATCGGGTGGATTACGTATGCGTTTTGAGTTGTCTTTGACCGCCGGCTCACAGAGCTCAGCTCTGCTGTCCTTCCTCTGAGAAGCTAGGAGAGTGAGACAGCGGTCCTTGCAATTGAAGGAGCCTCTCCTCCTTCTCCTTCCTCTCTGTCCTCCTCTTCCTCCTCTCCTTCCCCTCTTCTTTCTCTTCCTCCCTTCCTCTTCTTCTCCTCATGTTCTTCTTCCTCCCCCTCCTTCTTTCAAGATTAAAGTTTATAAAAATCAAGGAGGATGTATAAAAACAGATAAAAGGGAGAGGAAAATGATAATCCACCCAAATATCCTGTATTTGTGTCATTTCCTAGTAATGACAAAGGGGGCAGGGAGGGCTAGACAGTTGCTATTACAAACCAGCTTTCAAAACCTTCGACTGAAGGTTTAAACCTTCGATTGAAGGCTTAAAACTTATGTCATTGTATTTTGGTGTATCACGGAGACATTTTGTAAAATCCATGTCCTATACCTTGAAGACTGTTACCACTGAGTGAGCAGGACTGTCCCCTCTGCGTGCCTCCAGCACACTTCTGGACACAAGTGGCGTGTGAAAAAGCATCTGTTTAATGAATAAGTAATTCATGCAGTCATTTCACACCGACTGGAAACAAGCTCACCTGCCCTGATAATAAAGTACAGAATCTTAAGCAGCTTGAAACCTTACTTTGGAGGCGTGTCAGCACAGTCATTGATTTTCAAAAGGAGAAAGCGCTCATGCACTTCCTTTCATCTCTTTGTCATTAACTAACATGTGTCCAGCAAACAGTGGCACTGGAAGATACTGCCACAAACCTGCTGCTGGAATTCAGCACAGGCAGAATTTCATTCAGAAGTTACTGTGTGAGAAGAAAGGATTCAAGATGAACAAACACACCATAACAAAACCCTAAGTCCTCCACTATGAAGTTTAAGTAATAAGGAGCAAGGTAAACAACACTGTTAAAATATATTAGAAACATTAACATTTTAACGTGCAAATGGCTTATGAAAGGGAAAACAATTTGACTTGCTGCGATCAGGACCTTCAAAAGTGATCTGAAGAATTCGCTTTTGCATGCACACCTTTATTATAGTTTTCACTTCCATATTAATAAAACAAAATAGAGAAAAGAAATGTGAAGCAATATTTCTGCTGGAAAGATTTAGCCCTTGTGAAATTCTTTTTTCCTCGCTCAGGGGGCTACAACTTGGACAGGTGAAGGTTCGTCTTCATCATTGGTTATTATTAGAATGTTTAGTCTATGTCCTCCGCTCTAACTCTAATTTTATTCATATACATATGCATTTTAAACAGTTTCTACTAAATTTTAAAGAGGGGTTTGTAAGGAAAAAGTAGGGGGAAAGAGTGCTATTATTAGAACATATGGATTTGGCTGTGTGTACGTAGATACGTAAGAAATGAATCATTGGTGGTATTACAGGGAAGCCTGTCTTTAGCAATCTCCTCATCCATTCATCATCAGCAGATGCTCACTCTGGGTGGAACTTGAGCGATTACTCCCAGAAAGCTCATAATTGCGGTAATTAGGGTCACATGACCTTCAGCATGTTCCTTTTCTTTTTTTCTTTATAAGGAAGGGCAGATGGCCAAGTATTAGCATTTGAATGAACATTGGGGATCTTGGAGTTGAGCAGAGTTTAAATGCACCAGAAAGCTGTGAATTGTCTATTCTCCAGTACATTTCAAGGAGTAATTTCACTTTTTTCTATGTCATCCCTTCTGCTCTCCACAAGAAGGTCTGACTTCCCTTCCAAGGCTAATCTGGGCAGTACCACCCCCAATTCCACTAATGATAGTACTACCCCCCAACACTCAGGTTCCTGTAAGTGGGAAGAAGGGGTAGTGACTGTTTTAGCATACACTGATAAAATATTCAGAGGAATATTTGAAGGAAGAAAACATGCACTGACCACTTTCCTTACGATACAAGCACTTTATTCATTTTGCATTGTAAGGGCAAATAGTAATTACAGAGTGACAGATTTCATTCCTCCTGCTGAAAATAAATGTAGAGACCTCTCCACTCTCCCTTTTCTTTCAGAGTTCCTTTCTCTGGCCTTTTCAAACGCATGTAGAACTTGGTAATGACCGAATAAGCCTCTCCTCAGTATCCCAAATCAAGAATGTTTCCCCACGAAGCTCAGATCAATCTTTGAGCAAACTAGGAAGAGAGCTCCGGGGTTTCCCAGCTCCCAAGGAAGGACGAGAGCCTAATCTTAGTGGGCTTCTTGATCCAACTTGCTAAAGTATTTCTTGCCATAAAAGCAGGAGATATTTGTTTTTCCCTAGGTAAAGCCAATTACCTAACAGACCGTCACCCAATTATGAGGTGAATTTAACACGACTGTGTGAGTCCTCGTACTTAAGGACTAATTATGGATACTGAATGCGCACATGTTCGTAATGGGCTGGATTTGGCTCAAGAAAGGATGAGATTTCTTTTAGCCTTTACAACTTCTTAGCAGATGTTTGTCATGTGACTCACATTCTGGTTTAATGGTTATGAAACAGTACAAGCATTATTCTCTGTCCCTCTCCTCTGCTACCTTTGTGAAGAGGTCTTTCGAGTCTGGAGAAGTTCTTTCCCCCACCAATTCCCATTCCATACTAATCCTCCTCCTTATACCAGAGCCATTTTAGATACTCTGGTACAGGGAGGAGGATTGAGTTGTTATATATTGTAACAATTTAAATTTAAATTGTTAGAATTTAAATGCTGTAAAGAATTTAAATGCTAAATTTCTCATCTGAAATTTTAATATAAAGATGGTAGTTTATTTCACTACTTTTCTTTTAATTTAAACAAACTTGGCAATATTACTACCAAAATAAAAGAAATACAAATGTCAAGAGTGTTATTTAGAACATGGGCTTCCCATGTATTGAGATATTAGTGGGTTTTTTTTCACAGAACCTACGACCCAAAAAAAGAAAACCCACCAAAAAATAACTTGATTAAATAAAGCTGTTGAAACAGACAAACTCCTCAGTACTTCTCTATGTACTGAAGTATTCCATGTTTGCAGGAAGACATCAAAAATCTTCTGAAAGCACTGGCTGTTCACTCAGAGTTTAAAAAAATTAGATACACACAGAAGTACTTCAATAAGCATTTGTTAAAAGAAAAGGTCAAAGATCTAAAGGGAAGGCGAAAGGGAAAAGGCAGAAACCAGGTCCAAAGTAAACCTGTCGTGTATTTTCTCTTCCGGTGCCAACTGCCCAGTCTTCTTTTCCTTTTCTGTACCTTGACTGAACTATTTATTTATTTATTTATTTACTTATTTGGTTTTATTGAGATAGGGTCTTATTATGCAGTTCAAGCTGGCCTTGAGCTCACTATGCAGCCTAGGCTGGCCTTGAACTTGGCGTGATCCTCCTGCTTCAGCCTTCTGAGTGCTGGGATTACATGCATGTGCCCCCATGCCCAGTGTGTGTCTGGACTTTTAAAGACCCTTTCAAGAAACAGCTTTCTTTTTCAAACTCTCCCTCCTTCATTATTGTCTCTATTTAAATTCAATGCATCTTTAAGTCCAGCTGAAATTCCTTTGATTAACTGCGACCTTTATAAATCTGAGCAATTATGTGTCTCCTTGATCTGTCAGCAGTTGTATATGTATTTACTACTAACTTCCATGTATTAGTTACAATGTTTATGCACTAGTTTTACTTACACTGGGTTGTAAACTGCTGAACAAAGGAATCATTTTTAATATTCTTCAAGCATTAATAGAATCTACCTCTCAAATGATCTCAATAGCTGATACCGGAAATCTAACCTCATGTGGGTTTACTTCACATTTGAAAATATTTAATTGCAAGACTACAGATAGCTAATAATGATTTACAAAGACTACCACTTATAAATTATCTTTCCTCAGTAAAATTGCATATTTATGAAAATGTGAGGCTGAAGAATATAATTTTCCAAAACCTGGACCATGCAAAAATGTGTTATATCTGGGCTATTTTCTTTTCTTTTACTTTTCTCTTTTCTCCCTTTCTCCCTCTTATTCTTTTTCTTTCCTTCCTTCCTTCCTTCCTTCCTTCCTTCCTTCCGCTAACAGTTATTCTCCCTGTGGCTGGGATTTGTTTACACAAATTTTCCCTTGGACACACTTCTCCTTCCTCTGTTCCCTTCTACCCTACAAAACACCATATTTGGGGTAGCTAATGGCTCCTACATCCAAGTAAATGAAACATTGTTTGAATACATCTGAATGGAAAGCCACTCACAGCCGTGTCAAAATGATGAATTAATAAGTATCAAAAACCAAAATTATATGGGCTTTATAGATAGATAATGAACAGATGTCTCTCAACAAACCGTGACCTATAAGTGGAAAACACAACTGTTCAATGTAAAGAGAAACCATTTACTTATGTTCTGCCATACATTGTGGTGTTTATTTTCTAAACTCAAAATTCAGATAACTTTTGCTACTAGTGTTATAGGCAACTAAGTTAGATAAAAATATTATAGGCAGCAGATAGAGCCAGACCCTCGAAGGAACCAGTGCTGAGGATGAGATACCTTGCAACTGTGGCAGAGATAGGCACCTCCATGGTGGGCTGTACCTCAAGACAAAAGATAAAACAAATGCACCCACATATTTCCTAAGGATAAACATCAGGACTGATAGTCTAAGTAAGTATCTGTCACCTTGAGAAAGCCAGAAAGGGCTACTAACCCAGTCCCCGACAGGAAAAACCCCTGTTCTGCATTTATGCCCACTTGTTATGTGACTTGCTTCCCCATTTGATCCCAGTTTAATCAATCTTACCTGAGAAATCACACTTAATGATCTTATTGGCTGACCGTAGCTTTTTCCCACTTCACGTCCATCTTGTAATGGCCCATGTTTCCCACCTTGGACCTGCCTCCCAGGGTAGATTTGCTCTATAAAAAACCCTAGAGAGGCAGGGTCCTTGGCAACCCATCCAGCATTTCTCTCTCTCTCAAAAGTTTGCTTTCTCCCAATACACTCCTCTCTTAACCTCCATTGTTTCTAAAATTCATTCTTTGATTTTAGAGAACATGAACTCTTACTGCACATCTAGCAGGTTGGGAGTTTCTTTCCCCTATATCACTAGTGCAGAATGGTCATCAACAAGCCTGGGTATGTTTAAGAAAATTTTTTAAAATTTACAAATATTTATTCAATCTCTACAGGAAACACAACAGCAGTTCCAGGTATAGTGGAAGAGGGAGGAAGATGTTTGATTGCAGACAGTAAAACTATTCAGTTCTCTGGGAACCTACATTCCTTATACAGGTGTGATCAGCCAAGCAATGAAAAATGTGAAGGTATCTTTAGTAATTATTAACATGGAGCACTATGGTTTTGTTTTGTTTTGTTTTTTGAGATAGGATCTCACTAATTTGCTAAGTTTCCCAGGCTGGGCTCTAATTTGAAACCCTCCTGCTTTCGCCTCCCAGAGTGCTGGGACTACAGGCTGCCCCACCATGTCCAGCTAATATGTATTTTTATGTTGCACAACACTTGTATGAAACAGAATGAAAGGTAATGACACTCCACTGAGATGTGTGTATAATAGTCTTGTTTGAATATGTGAGTAAAATTTTTCTCTGGTCATTCACTTTGCTTAGGCTACTTGGCTGCTCATGTACGCCTGGAATGTACTTTCAGTACTAAACCACTATCCTTTAATTTTCAAATATCTAAACAAGGTAGAACTCTCCGCTAAGTACAAAGGTTTTCCCCCTTAACAGCATAGCCAGATGGTCTAAATTAGATTTCAGAGTTCTTAAGAGATAACGGAAATTCAAAAGTGAAATTGGAAAAGGATTTCTATCTATTAAGCTGTTTAGCTGGTTACATGTCTTGCCCTTCTGGTTATTTTATTTTTATATTTCAAAGTTATCTAAAATTTCTAGGCAAAGAGAAAAACCTGAAGGAAAATAAAAATCACAATTGGAAGAGGAAATTCTTGCAATCTTATCATCACAAATGGTCTCAGATGTGAGACCCTTGGTTCCTGCAGAAATACACCGTTTACAAAACTCTTGTTTTGAGCCATTTCTTAGGGCTCACTTAGGACCCTTTAAAGATACCACCATAGATGTTCCTAAAATGTGTACCAGGAAACTTGGACCTCAGTGTCATATCACAGAGCTACCTCTGGCAGAACACTAATATGTGGCAATAGATTTAAAGGAAAGGCCCAAAAGGGTTTCGTTCTATAGGTGAAACATCTTTAGACAAAAGATATCACTATCCCTCTTATGTGCCAGTCTCAAGATTAATATCTGTTCATTGAAGCCAGCCCTCAATAATGCATACATACAAAGAATTACAGTTGCGTCAAAGTGGTCCTTTTTTATTCCGTAAGAGTCTTCTCTGTGTTTTTAACTGTTAAGTTTCATAGAATAATCAGTTATAACAGTTGTGCTTGGTTTCATGAGGAAGTCTACCTTTGAACTACAAACTTTATTTGGAGGAGACAGATCCTTTACTATGAGGTTGACAAGAGGAGCACACAGCTGTAATCCTCACACCAAGGCAGAAGAATCTCTGTGAATTTCAGGCCAGCTTAAACCTCACAGCCAAATTCTGGCTGCAAAAAAAAAAAATACACAAAGAGCAGGGGACATATAGACAAGTGGACGTGCAAATTGTAGCCAGTGTGTTTTTCTTCAACTTGCCTATTCACTAATTATATTTGAAACAGGAAAAGCAATCAAAACAATGCTGTAAAGCAACATGAACAAAACACTAATATGGAACAAAACAGTCTGCATTGGTTCTTATGACAAATGATTCCTGAACAAACATTTTAGTATTATTAAATAACTAGAAGAGATAGTTCAGAAAAGGCAGATAATTTTATCTTTTCTAGAAATGATACAGAAAATATGCCACAAATCAAAGCTTTGATATTATTCATTGGTCAGTTCACCCAAAACTAGCACACCGGTCTATCTTGCTAACGATGAAGGATACACACACATTATATCCCTTATTCTTATACACAGTCATTGCTTTTCTATTCTTAGATGGATAACTGATCAAGCTTAACAATTCTTATCATATCTCTTTTTAATATAAATTTGTTACTTTGCAGTAAGTGAAGCATAAAAGATTTAAAAGTGAATGGACTCCTCCTTACATAAGAAGGAAATGGACTCCTTTTGTTTTACAATCATTCAACCTGCTGTAATAACATACAAAGTTCAAGTCTTAATATTCTTTAGTGGTATCAATTGTATACAAAATGATCTGATGCATTACCTTTTGAAGTGGCATTCTTTCAGGTGATTTCAGAAGAAGAATAAAGATTAGCTGATTAGTGAGTTAAATCTTCAGGACTGATTTCATAAGCTGAAGTTTGTATGAAAACAGACCCAGGGGACTGTCCTGTAGCCATTTGATACTACAGTAACTTAGGAAAAAGACTCAGCTAGGGTATTTCCTTTTAATGGCTGATTGGAGCCAATGATTATTCTTTAAATGGGGTCCAATAGTTATTCTTTAATATACTTCTGGTGGGAGGTGTTTTCTTATGTGTCTCTGGAATCAACAAGCCTCCTTCCTCAATATGTCAAGATTGTCAAAACAAAGGAGCAATTTTCTAGAAATGTATTCCTGAGGCACTCCACTAGGCCACGAGAGGAATGGGAAGGGATGGCGAGTCTAGGTGCCGCCCCCTTCAATCCCCTCCCACCTGGCCCATTTCAAGTCATGTCATGAGCTAATTCCTTAGTTTCAGGATTTCTAAATAAGAAAACATATTTTTTACAAAGAGGAGAAAATCTTTACTTATGATGGCTCATATTTCAGAAAGCTGAACAAGGAAAGTAAGTTCTCCTAGGACAAACTAGTGTTTCCAGTTTGAAAGATGATTCTAGCCACTTTGCAGCTTTCCTGAAAGTGGCAAGCAAATCATTGGGCATTCTATAAATTTTCCAGAATATTGAAGTTTTTCTGGGACATTGCATCAATGTGATAAGTAATATTCTGGATATGTCTCTTGTACAAAAATAGTATTCTATTAGGCTAAACAGAGGAATAAAGAGGTATGGCTCAGTGGCACAGTGTGTGCCTAACGTGCAGGAGGCCCTAGGCTCAATCCCCAACTCTGGGGGTAGACAACAAACACAAAAACAAGCAAAACCAGGCAGTATCTAAATGTAGGAATAAAATAGTAAAACATTCACTTTTCCTTTATGCTTATTTTTCTAAAATCTCCAAATTAAACAACAATGATTGATATGTCAAGTATCTTTTGAGTGATTATTGTTTAAAGTGCTATTTCATTCAACATTTTCATCACAAAGGGAGAGAATACAGTGATTAATTATTACTATAATATACATAAACACAGAGATGTAGCTGTATACTTAGTCTACAGATACATAATATGATTTTTTTCATTGTGCTGGATCTCAGTAATTCATCACATAGACATTTCTTTTAGTGTCCTACTAGGGTAGCAGGCAAAAATGTGAAGACCATAGTTCTCCTGAATGAGTCCCTAGGTGCTGCTAAATAAGACACGCATATCTAGAGGGAATCATAATAAAGCATGAACATATGCTGTAAGGGACATGTGAAGAAATAAGAAACAAGTTGGAAGAGAAATACAACTTCTCCCTAAGATAGCGCTGCCAGGTTGACTAAGCAGCAGGTCAAAATTTGGCCTTGTCTCTTGACAGCTCAAAGCCCTGAAGCTTACTAGGACAAAAGTGGTATCCTCTCTCCTCACTCCTGATTTCACTATAGAGTTGGAATTTTGTATACTGTTTTTAGCAGAATTCTGCTTATTTGAGTAATACACTACTTTGCTAACAATATCTTTGCTGCAAGACTTAATATCACTCAACAGAGTATAGAGAAATTACTTTGCTATCAGTTTAAGAAGGTTTGTTTTTGCTTTCATATGTTCAGAATTTTTTATAACAATACTTTCAAGATCTTCCTGAATTTCATTTCCTAAGAGAACATCCAGAGTTTATTATGTAAGTAGAATCTAGGAAAATAAAAGCTTTTAATGGAGATTTTAAAAGAAGATCAAAAGCTTCCACTTTTAAGATTCACAATAAAACACTCTCTCATTTAAGTACAGAATCAGCCTTTGGGGTTGGGATGGGGGTTGGGTAACAATGGAATATGCATGCTATGTACTGAGTTCATTGAGGAAGGACAAATGCAAATGTTCATTTATGGGATGAAGAAGAAACATTCATAAAAGATAACCAGAAATATACAGTAATATTTTTCTTTTAACTTTTCATTTGCAAAATTAGACTAAAGGCAATAGACATCAGGCATAGACATAAATAGATATTCAGGGCAAAATTCATAAAACCTATGCACTAGCTAACATTAACCTTTCTCTTCTATCAGATTTGTAGAATAATCTTAATTCATATTTTCAACTAACTGAAAGTTAAAGGATGCAAAGTTTAACTTTAATTTTGTAAAAACAAAGCATTACCAAAACTTGAGAGTAACAGCAAAAAAACTGGTATCAGATTAATGATAAACAAAAATAAATAACTCAGAAAAATTACTATGTACTTTCAAAAAACAAAAGGTGTGGTCAAAATGTTAAAAATCAGTCTTTACTTTCATAGTTTCTGCATGCCCTGTCATTCCTTCTTGTATTAACTTTAAGAATTTAATTTTTTCCATTGTACATTCAGTAATATTGTGTTTCACATAATCTAAGGTAAAATTCACTGTAATGTACACACCATTTACCTCCAAACAAAATGCTGCCCATTTAATTATAAAATCACCCAATTTCATGTAAATTAAATTTAAAAATGTACATCATAATTAATGAGGTATTACAATGTCATTTCTCATATCCCATTTTCTCTACTTGTAGCTTGCTTCTGTCTAGCAACTATTGTCATTTTACTAGAAAAATAATATTTTTGAGATGGAATCTTTCTTTATATTGAACCAAAAACTTAGCTCTGGGTGAGAAAATTATGGTAATTTTCAATACATCTATTCTGTGTGGAAAACCCAGCTGTTTCTCATGAGTTAATATATTTTTACTTTTTTCTATACCTACCTGCTTTTAAAAATGTGATTTAAATAGTCATACAATTTCTTTAACAATCTTTTCATTCTCATTTGAGCAGATCTGATAATAAAGGTTGAAATATTTTCCACTTCTTTGTAGGCTTTATATATTTTAATTGGTTTACTTATTAAAAATATAGAAGTCATTCTGACTTTTCACATTTTGACCAAACCCATTCAGCATTCATATTCTCCTGAAGAAACTTGGGCTGTAGATATAGCTCAGTGGAATAAGCACCTGCCTGAAGAAACTCCAAGTGGAAAATGAGTAGGGGATCAGATTAAGAAAAAATTTTATGTATTATCCTTATTAATTTTTTCTAACAAAATCTTATTTGATGTTAGTGTTTTTCTTTTTTAAAAGTTGGCCAGATCAAACTATGATTTCAAAATACTATTATTAACCATATTAACCACAAAATAAAAACCGAAAAAGGAAGAGTTTACTTCTTATTAAAATAAAAACAAAAATTCAGGCTTAATTCTGTGCACTAAAAATATTCCTGATTCAAATACATATACTTTGCAAATGTTTTATGCTGTTTGTAAGTTCTGTTTGGCGGGTAAATGAGATGGATTTTGGTCAGGAAAAAAGAGTAGAAAAAGTTCAAATGATTTGAAAAGAAATTGCATGTTTAAGTGTACATGACATACACTGAAAATAACTAAATAGAGAATAAGAAACAGAAATCAGCCTGTTTTCAATGAATTTAAATTACATCTTAAAAGTCTTCATTTCTTTAATATTCCTGTTAATAAAGCAAATTAAACAAAACTGATCTTTTTATTTCATCAAAGCCCAAACACTAAGGTAAAAGGAGTTTAACACACATTAAGGAATTATAACCACTATGAAAAGAAATATGCTCAAGAAACCATGTTTGTTAGTGAGCCAAGTTTGAGCTATGATCAATTTCTACTTCATTTCAGTTTTTTACTTACTTTGCAAGAATATCCTGACCTAGCAATCCACAGCCCGAGATGCCTTTGTCTTATTTCAGTTTATTCATGATCAATATAAATATAACACTGACCTCTAGTTCAGCCGGCAGTCACAGGATACGTTGGAGCAAATCAATAAAATCTGAAAGAAAAGGAGAAAAACACTCAGCAAACCAGTTAAATGACACAGCCTACCCATTTACTAAGGGAAGGTAGAGTTAAGAGAAGATACATGAGTGTTCCTCAAGATATACAAGGTATTAGTTGACAGTGCACAGGGATTATACAGGAATAACACTTTAAACTGGAAATCATGTTCTAGAAGTTATTAAATATTAATTTTTATTTTCATAAATTTCCACCTGTTTAAAAAATTCTCATGCATATAGTCTAAAATACCCCAAGCAAAAGGAATGTTTAACATGTTCTATTCCTAATGTGCTACCATTTCTCTTGAAAGATTTTTAATTATACATAATAGAATATTGTAGTAGTTGAATCCTGCCATACACTATTCATGTACTACCCATTTATATGTTGAAATCCTAATTCTCAGTGTGACTAATGCAATGATGTTGAAGGTAGGACCTTGGGAGATGATTGGTGCCCTTATAAAGAGAAAGTTAGAAATATAAAAATGGAGATCAGTGCCTTTATCAAAGACCACAAAAAGTTTCTTTGCCCCTTTTGCCACATGAGGACAGAAAACAAAAACAAATACATATACCCGCCCACATATAAAACAGCTGACATTGAAGTGGGCATCTTGAATTTCTTTGTCTCCAGAACAAGAGAAATAAGTTTCTGTCATTTATAAGCCACCCTATCTATGATATGCTTATTATAACAATCTGAATAGACTAAGGCAGACCTTTAATCCAATTTAATACCCACAGCAAGTCTGTTGGTTTTGTAGTCTAGGATCATCAATCAGTCCAAAGATAGCAAAGGTCAAAGACAGTTGCACTGGCAACTCATCAGACTTTCCATTGGTTTCTTACACCAAGCCTTGCCATTAAGATAAGCTGAGAAGTAAATATGTGGAAAAGTGCACTGTCGAAGAGAAATTGCTAAGGAGATAAAATAAGGACAAAAGCAGACCAAAACATCTGTGTCTGAAGTCAGTCTATCTCTTGGACAGATGGCAAAGAGAGTAACTTCAAAATGGCAAAGAGCAAGATTCTTGACTTGTTTCAAAGAGTATTTATGGTGACATCTCCAGTTAATAAACAAGCTAGGTCCTGGAAGTATCTGTAAGTTAATTGGTTGGAAGTTATCATAAGTTCTGTAGGTCAGAAATGCTGTATTATTAGACACTTAGGCTAAGTTCAAAATCTAAACTAGCCTAAAGCAGAGATTATTCAATGAAAGGAATAGTATACAATAACAAAGAGAAAAACACTAGTAAACAACAATAGCAAAAACAACTAAACATGAAATAGTTGATTTTTAAACCTAAGGGCAAGTATTTAAGAAGAAGTTTTTTCATCCTGAGAATGAAATGATACATTGATACATCTACAGAGCACTTTTAAAAAGAGGATCTAAATGCATTACAGAGGACTTTGAAGAGAAATACCTTTAGTACGCCTATTTCCATTCCACAAACTAGGTGTTATTTTCTTTCATATAAATATCACTATCTGGCTCAAAAACTGACAACTCCTTAACTGTGCTATGGGGTCCCAGATTACCATAGTAAACTCACAGGGGAATGGTCAAATGTACTTAAGATATGGAAACAAACAAACAATACCACAACAACATCCATTGAGACTATACAAATTACCAGAAGTATAGTATTTTAGTTTCAATATCAGATCATACTCTATTCCTTTCAGTGACATTGCTGCTTTGCAAAAATGAATTTTTGGTGATGAAAGTGAATTTTTGGATGAAATGCCAACACTGTGAAAGCCAGTATAGAATAAGAAATAAGCACAAGGGTGGCCAGTGGGACACCACGGTTTGAGGACTGGGCAGTATTCAACAAGCACACACCTTAGTAGTAATTGTGGTTTTCCAGGAGTAAAGTAGTTTGACTTTCAATTCATGTAGCTTATTTTTCTAAAGGTCTTTAAATTGTTAGGATATAAATACATATCTCTTATGCTAATTAAATGGAGGCATGAGGCACAGTTTTTGACTCAGATGTGCTGTAAAAATAAAACTACCCAAGTACTGAAGGTATTAGAAACAAGGAAGGTTTAGAATATTATTAGTGAATAAGGTTTTTGGTTTTTCATTTTTGTTGCATGAATTTAAAGGAAAGAGCAACTAGGAGAAATTAAAAATAACAGGAAAAGTGAAGGAAAAGAGAATTTAAAAATGTATTTCTAAACTAAAAGGTGATACACTCAAAGACTAGGGAAGGACATGGGTCACCAAAGAATGTGTGGCTGGTACTATGTGTGGCTGGGTGTACAAATGCACTGTGGTGCACGCAAGGGGAGTATAAAATAGTGTACATGAACACTAGGTGATGAAAGACAAAGAACAAGTAGTACATGAGTGTGCATTTTAACCACACTGACTACCACTCATCATCCCCTAAAAATGAAGGTTTTAGAAAAGAGATTTTGATTCAAATCCAAATATTCCCCTAGAAAGAAAATGATGTATTGAACATCCACATGAATACATATAATGCCACTGAACTATATACGTACAATCATTAAAATAAATTTAGTGTTACATATAGTTTACCACAATTTACCAAAAAAGGAATCATCTTACCCTAGGATCAGGCACAGTGTGTTCTACCTAGATTTTCTCAGTGGTCATTTAGTACATACTGAAGGATAAACCTCAGCATGCTACTACCACCTAAATGGTTCTAGGCAAAAAGAGTTCACTAGTTTCCTGGAGCCAGGGAAAGTCTAGCTGGAACTGCCCATTGGTCTGTATGCAGAGTTTAAAGTTTCAACTTACCACATGACCACAGCGTTTCTTGCTGAGAAGGCATTTTTACATACTAGATAAACACTGTGGTATCTTTAATAGTCTTTTAAATTTATTACATTCACATCTTTTACATGTTCTTCCAAAAATATACTTTCACAATAAAGTAAAACAGTACTGGTAGGATTTTTCAGAGGTCAGGAGCTAGGATACACAAACCTCACTTGCTTATGTGTTTCACATACTTAGAAGACCAGTTGGGTCCCTGATATGGTCCCCTCACTGCTGCCACCACCACCAGGTCCCTCATCAAAAACATATCTTGCTTGTTCTCTTTTCAGTACAGCATGAGTCAGACTCAAACTTCTTTTAAAATACTAGAGTTATTAGCTCCCTGAACCTTGTATTTGAACCCATAGGTACAGCTATGACTTCAGTGAAGAGAAAAGGTTCAAATATTTTTGAATATATGAAGTTGCTATGTGTTGCACTTTTATGGTTCTTCATCAAACGTAAAGACAGTTAAAATTACCCCTTTTTGTCAAAAGAAGAAAAATAATTGTATTTTTGCCCCTGTTTGACTTTCTTGGAAAGAACAATCTTTTTAATAAATGGCTTGAGAAAAACTGGATGGCCACAAGTAAAATAATGAAATTGGATCTTTACCTTCCATCACGAACAAAAACCAATTCAAAAAGGATTAAAGATTTAAATGTGAGAGCTGAAATCATAAAACTCCTAGGAGAAATAACCATAGTGGATCATCTCCTTGACATTGGCTACGGTGGTGATTTTTTTAATATATGGGACAAGAAGCTCAACCAAAAATCAAAAATAAGAAAGTGGATCTACACCAAGATGAAATGAAAAGGCAACCTATAGGTGGGAGAAAATACTTGCAAACCATGCTGCAGCTGGTAAATATCCAAAATACATAAGTAACTCATACAACTAGATAATGACAAACAAAAGACATCTGATGAAAAATGAGCAAGGACTGGCATAGACCTTTATTTCTCCTACAAAAACATAACAATGGTCAACAGCTATGTGAAAAGTGACCGACATCACTAATCACGTAAAGGCAAACTGAAACCACAATGAACTACAACCTCACATCTTTTAAGATGAATGTCATTAAAATGTTAAAAGGTAACAAGATATAAAGAAGAGAGAATGCATGTATGGTTAGAGAGCACGTAAACTGTATAGCTATTGTGGAAAATAGTACTTCAGTACTCAAAATAGAACCAAAATAGAACTAGCACATATCCCAGAAATCACACTCTGGGTATGCATCCAAAGGGAAGGAACGTGGTACATCCAAGAGACCTCTCTACTGCTGTGTTAATTGCCGTAACATTCACAATCAGCAAGATAGGGAAACAGGCAAGGAACAGATGAATGGAAAAAGGACTTGATAAACACACAAACACACACACACACACATGGAATGTTACTCTACCTTACAAATGGGGCCTGCCATTTATGAAAATACGGATAAACTTGGAAGACATTAGGTCACATGAGACAAACAAAACACAGAAAATAAATATTGGAAGCATAACTTTGTTCATCTGTGAAATCTAAAAAAGGAAAACAAAGAAACAAACAAACAGAGAGCAGAGTAGAATGTTGATTACCAGGATTGGGGAGATGTCGGTAAACAGTACAAAATTGGAGTTACAGGGAATGAATGAGCCTAGAGGTCGAATGTACATGATGACTGTAGTTAATCATTCCATAAGGGTTATTGGAAACTTGCTAACAGGGCAGATTACAAATGTGTTCATCAAAAGTAAATAAAGTAAATAAATTGATACACCAAACAATCAATAATGAAGATAACTACACCAGCTGGAAATGTTAATTTGCTTCACTGTAATAACTTGCTATACATCATATCAAAATATTATGCTCTATACCTTAAATACATATCACTTTTATTTAAAAACACTTACTAGAAACAAAACCATAAAGGAGAAGTGTTTCTAATTTCTGACATAGTGACCAGAAGTTGTCCTGTGGCTGGCAGTTTTTCATTTTCTTTTTTCTAATCATAAGGAGGGAGCACTTCCATCTGCAGTGCCAGGAGCAGGTGCTTTTCTAAATAACTCCCTGGAACTTTTAGAAAGTCCAACCTAGTAATTGAGTAAATAGCCACAGGATAGTGAAGATTTATGTTGCTCCAAGGCTCAGGCCTCTCTGTGAACATCTGCCATTTAAACACACAGGTTGAGACTTCTTCCGCTAAACAATGCATTACTCAAATGAAATTCTTTTCAATAGGATTCAGCATCTGCTACCAGGCAGCTTAATGCACCCGCCTACTCAAAGTACCATTTTGCCAGCCTCTGCCTCTTTCTTCTCACTTCAAAGGTGGGGGAAATGTCAGAAAATAAACTTGAGGGCTAATTTCTATGTAAGAAATGAGTTCATATTGTGATGGGCAGATAATCTTAGAAACTGTGTACTGAACTGATGTATGCTCATGAGCAGTAATGGTTGAAAACAGCAGATATGTTTTATCTATTGGATTACCAGGGATCAGTTGTGAATTGAAAGCAATCTTTTAAGCCTCTTCCTATGCTTCTTCTTTGTGTTTCTATTACAGAAACTGCTAGAAGCAGAAAAGTTACTGATTTCTAATTCACAAAAACAATTGTTGGGAGTACTGTGGCTATGACGTTAGAATCTACTCTAGTTTATTAAAGGGAAGCATTTTTATTTGTCTACAATGTTTACATTTCTTATTATACAGAATAGGTGAGGAAAAACTGAAAGCCAGAAAGATGGGACATGCTTAGAAACAGGAAGGCTGAAGGAAGGCCAGGTTTCTAGGCTAGAATAGAGGAGGATGGTGGGTTTCATTAGACGAATGAAATTTAAGTTTCTGCAGGATGATAAGGGGAAAGCATTCATCAGAAAACTGACCTATCCACAGAGAGCATGATTTTATGTGATAGGCAAATGAGTGAAATCTTCCTTAATATTGAAACAAGAAAAAAGATATAATTAGGCTAGAACATATCAAGACAGAAGCAGAAGTGTGTGATACAAATCACAGAATGAGGCTGTCTAGCCAGCCCACATGAGGGCACATTTCATCACACTTTGCCTTGACAGGTAGGTACAGCCTTAATAGAGCACTGTCTATTTGTAAGCCCAGATTGCTCTTAATTAATGCCATATCCTGCCTGCCCAGAGTATGGGCTGCTCCGGGTCAGTGACCTAACAAATTCATATCTGTATCCCAAGCACTTAGTGTGGTATATGGCACAAAGACAGGGATCTATAAATGTGGAATGAATCACTCCCCGGAAACAGAGGCTGAGTCATGGGCACTCCAACTAATTTCACCTCTAGACGTTGTATTATTCATAAAAAACAACATCGTAGGCAGCCAGGCACCAGGTATCGCTCCTAATGGAATGTTCTGTACTCTGACATAATCTGCTGTAGCTGCCATAACAAAGGCAGAAAATGGAAGTTGAAGCTTAAGACCAGTTACATGCTGGGAAATTAAACCTAATTCACCCAACTACTGTCACAACACTGAAAAAAAACTACATGATGAAATAACTAGAAATAATAGTCACTTAAAGTGAAGAACTTCGAAATGCCTAAATCATGGAATTTTAAAAATGAAAGCTACAGCACCATTTCTAAGGCACTGACAGTGAGCATTACAGCTTCAATACATCCCAAGCATTGTATAAAATACATCTTCTGTGCTACTCATTTAATCTTCACAAGACCAAATACAGCAATTATCTCTCAAAAGACCAGTAATGTTGAACATTTTGAGATTCCATCTCACTGCAGAAAGAATGGCAATTATCAAGAAATCCACCAATAACAAATGCTGGCGGGGCTGTGGGGGAAAAGGAATCCCCTACTGTTGGTGGGAATGTAGGCTGGTGCAACCACTGTGGAAATCAGTGTGGAGATTCCTCAAAAAACTAAAACTAGAGGTTCCATTTGACCCAGCTAGTCCCCTTCTACATATCTTCCTGAAAGAATTAAAAGTAGAATACCACAGCAATATATGCACACTCATGTGTATAGTGGCACAGTTTGTAATAGCTAAATGTTGGAAACAGCCCAAATACCCATGAAGCAATGAATGGATAAAGAAGATGTAGGGTTTTTCTTTATAGAACAGAGTACTACTGTGCCATAAAGAAGGATAAACTTAAGACATTTCCAGGTAAATGGACGTACCTTGAGACCATACTCTTAAGTGGAAATAAATCAGACACACGTGTTCAAATAACACATGGTTCTTGTCTCTCTGGTGTGAGAAACTGTATGGGTAAATAAGAACCAACATATATAATAGTTATTGTGAAATAGGAAGAAAATGTTTAACAGGAAGAGGGAAGGAGAAAGAAAGAAGGGCAAGAGAAAAAAGAGAATAGAAGGGAAAAATGGAAAAAAAAAGCCTTTGTGAATACAGAGGGGAAGAGAGCTGAGGGAAGAGAGGGGGTTGGAGAAGAAGAATCAAAATATATCAGTGCAGGTACAACTGCCCTATGATGAATGTGATCATTACATGTATCTAAAATGTACCAATAAATTAGCTGTAAAAAACATAGCAAGTAGTAGCACTTAGATTAAATCTCAAAAACCTATGGGAAGAATAGCAAAAGCAATCCTGGGCAATAAAGAAAAGGCAGGTGGAATCACAATCCCTGACCTGAAACTATACTACAAAGCAACTGTAATAAAATCAACCTGGTACTGGCTAAATAACAGACCTGAGGATCAATGGAACAAACTGGAAGATGCAACCACAACAAAAAACCCACTCAGCTACCTAATATTTGACAAAGGGGTCAACCAAACCCACTGGAAAAAAGAAGGCCTGTTTAATAAATGGTGCTGGAAAAGCTGGCTTGCCTC
>PVLD010020593.1:0-33541 GCA_004027595.1 Dinomys branickii | reverse complement strand
CCCTACTATCTTATCTATAATTTGGTATTCCCTTTAATGTTTTTGTGTTAACTAATGTGAAGATAACTATGTAATACAACATCTAGTTCTAATTCCCTACTATATTCTGTATAACTTTGTATTTTCTGTATTGTTTATGGCTTTTCTGGTTCATATGTCTCCATTCTTTTGTCTTTAAAATAAAATTAAAAAAAAAAAAAAAAGAAAGCAACTTGGTGAGCAATGGCTGTGATTCATCTGGATGGCTGACACTGACAGAATATCTAGAGATGCTGTACTTGGTTCCAAGATGATTCCTGAGGAGACTTAACTGACCTTGATAGGTGGCATAAAGTTAATTTTTTCTTTATACAAATCTCACTTTAACTTGGTCTTAAACATGCAGCAGCAAAGTGTAACCACAAGATGTAAAGAAGTAACACCATAGTAATAGGTTAGCTGTGAAAGGTTCAAGTCACCAACAAATTCTGATGCCAGCTAGACTGATAACTGGCCACTGTTATGAACTTTGGACTATATTCTTCAAATACAGCTTTTCCAGCTTCAACTGAACACCCATCACTTCTGCAACTAAACAGAAAAGGGAGATATGTTGGGAGCGGCTGGAGCTGGTTATTGGTCATATGTGTGAGGGCAGGACAAGCTATGTCAGTATTGAAAAAGGCATCCTGCCTGGACAATTACAGTCATTAGTCAGTAAGCAACATTATCTCTCCTGATACTAACATTGTAAGAGTATAAAATAAACACCCCCTACTGTTGAAGTCATTCCTCTTGCTCATCAGTCAAGAGGTAAGTCCACCTGATCCTGGCTATTGTCTCTTTTAATTTTCTAAATCCTCTTGCCTTCCCCCCCCCAGACCATCAAGAGACCACCAAGTCCCACAAGACCCTGTTTCAGAACAAAAAGAAAGCCAGCAGACCACACCCCAGTGGCTCTGCGTATTTAACCCATTCTGCTCACTGTGAGACATCCTGGTTCACTGCAGAAGTATGATTGCTGTGGAAGAGCAGTGTATCATTGGCACAGGTTTTATTCTAGGATGCCAGGCAGGAGAAGCCCTAAAAGGAAATGTTCTCAAATGTCTCAGGGAAGGAAGGTGCAAGTTTTAAAACAGGGCCTTTGCAAAGGGGATCAGTCATAATTCTGCAAGCTTTGGGTGAAGGGAGGAATTTGGAAGAGGGAGAAATTCTTGTATCAGCAACCATGGTTCAGGAAATTTGGGTTTTGCTAAGAGGAGAAAGTGGCTGGGAGGAATAAATGGAGGACAAGGACCTGTAAGGCCTCCGTGGAATCTTCTCAGTCCTTCACAGTCTCTCACAGCGTATTTGACTGAGTACCACTCCATATCCCTTTGTGGTAATACTGGGGAGGATATACTGTGTACACTTCTGGCCACCTTCCTGCCTTCCTCAGATCTGTGAGACACGTCTAGCCCAGAGTCAGGGATAATGAAGGTTTTTTGTCAGCCCCATCTTTCAGCTGAGGAGGCTGAGGACTGTGACGATGAAGCATTTAGTGAGTAGACTGACCAGAAACTACTTCTGAAAGTCATCCCAGGTACCACACTGCTCTTTCTTGTCTCCCCAGAAGATGGTGCAGAAGCTGGTGACGGTTTCCTTGCGTACTTTGTTTCTGCCGTGACAGACTTTCTTAGCCATTGTCAAAAATTTAATTTTTTTTACCCTATTTTTCTATTATATAGAATAATAATTTTAAAAAATTTTTTTTTTTACTTCTTGCTGAAAGAGGGAAAAGTGCTTAGGGCCTTTGGGTCTGACAGGGAGGCAAAGACAGCTGTTTCCTCGTCAGGGGCCTCCTCTAGCCCTGCCTCCAGGACGTAAATTTCCTGCCAACAGGCCTACTTTGACTCTCAATACACTCTCTCAATGCTCCTTGGGGAAACATGGGCACACGTTTTTAAAAGCTGGTATGTTGTAAAAATTATAAGTCGGTTCCCCTCTAGGGGGAAACACCTCAGAAGAATACCATAAATCTTTATTTCACTGCAACCTAGTTTTGTTCTACAAACATCCCAAACCACCCACATTTTTCACATATAAGCTCATTATGGCTCTAAGTTCCACTTGGATTTCAAAAAATGTAATTTTCTGTTTGACAGGAGACAAGGAAAGGTATATTAAGCCCCTTTCATCTAGCTAGCTCCCGAGCCATGGAGGGGGTTGCTCAGGAACAAAGCTGCCTCCACTGCCCACGAAGGCAGCTGACTTGCTACAAAATACTAGCAAGGGCTCTGCAGGGAGCTCATTTCAATACTCCATGTGCTGACTCTTGCCTAGTGAAAAGCCAACATTATTCAAAGTAATCAACTTCAGTTATGGCTTTTTAAATGCTCACCAGCTACATCCTCCAAAAAAAAAAAAAACATTGGAAGGCTATCTATCTATCTATATTTTAAGTCACAAGCAGCCTAGAAACTTTCATTTCCTTCAGCTTAGTGAATTCACTTTTCTTTTTATTATCCAAATAAAGGAATCTCACCTCTAGTCTGGGAAACTAAGCCTTTCCCCACAGGATAATGGAGGGTTCTGAGGGTTTGTGTTTCTCACAATAGTTTCCTGCTAGTTTCTTGCTCTTGCTTGAAGCTTTCTCTTCTTTTTGTCTCAAATTACCCACTGATCATTTGCCTTGAATCTCCTGGCAATAAACACACAAAGTACAGCAAGATTTTCTGAAGGTTTAGTTACGTTGCAATGTATCACAGCAGAATATTTTAAGTAAGTATTTGAGTCTCTATTCTATGAAGTTTCTCAGGCTGACTCAAGAAATTTGAAATTATTTTCTCCTTAATATACACTGTAATTTGGCTTACTACCTTTTCTTAATACAACCTCAAGCCTGAGGTTATTTTTCCACACTAAAATGGTTTTCTAAGCACTTTGTTAAAGCAAAGTATTTCTTTTATGAAAGATATTCTGAAGCAGTTGTAAGCTCCCTCCACTTCTACAAAACTGCAAATAGAAACTCTAAGTAGTTTCTGGGTGTATGATGATTGAATAAATTCCCAGCATGTTGGTTGAATTCATCTCATTCCTCAATACATACAAACGGCAAGGAGTCACCTGAATGGGCCAAGCTTGCACTGTCTGCCCACTGAAGCAGGCACCATTTTTGCCCACACACTAGTGGGTGCTGTCTTCCTTCAGGGCACTAAGAGGCGGTCACAGGTCCCAGTCAGTTGGGTTAGTGGGACTACATAGCTTGCTCTGGCTGATGAGCTGCAGGTGGAAATCATGCATATCACTTCTGAACTGGTGATGGACACACTACAGGGCTCTTTCCCTTCACCTGTCCCTTATTTTCTCATTGCTGAGATGCCAGACCCCAACACCCATAATTTAAAGGAGGAAAAGTTTATTTGGGCTTATATTTTATAGAAGTTTCAGTCCATAGTCAGCTGGCTCCAAGGCAGGGCATCATGGTAGAGGAGTATGATGTGATTTCCTCAGAGCAAGTAAGTGGTGATTTCCTCAGAGCAAATAAGTGCTATTTTCAAACTCATCTGTCTGATCCAATGCGTGTGCTTACTATACTGAGTTTGTAGTTACGCTGCTGGACGGGATAGTATCCAGTGGTTCTAGGCTCTTGCTGTCCTGCCCAAAGAATTGGCTGGGACTATTGATAAATGTGAAAATATATCTTTTATTTAAAGTGAAAGAAGAAAAAATAAAAAGTGAAGAAGAGAAGTGCAAAAAGAGGCAAGAAAAGTGAAGATACGTCTTGCATGCAAGACCAGGAAGACAGCAGCAGCTCTGAAGAAGTCAATGATCACTGCCTTTATGACTATTTAAATTTTTTTTTATTTTAAAGAGAAAAAAAACAAAACAACAACAAAGACAAAAACAAAACAACACAAAAACAATAAAAATGATACAGAACTTCAAAACATGATGATAGGAAATTAATAATGGTTGTTATATTACATATGGTTAACTTCTATGAAGTTGGCTCAGATTATCAGATGTAAGAATGCAAGATTGATCAAACAATTAAAGAGAATAAATAATAATAATAATAATAATAATAATAATAATAAAGAAGCCAGGTGTGGTGGCTCACATCTGTAATCTCAGAGCTCGGGAGGCTGAGGCAAGAGGACAAAGCTACAAAGTGAGTTCAAGGACAGCCTGAAATACACAGAGAGACCCTGTCTCAAAAAAGACAAATAAACAAACATTAAAAATGATACAGAGCTTCACTAAACAAGATGGTAGGAATTCATCAATGGTTGTTATATTGCATATTGTTGTCTTCAAGTTAGTTGTTCAGATTATTAGATATAAACATGCAAAATTGGTCAAAAAAAGTTAAGCATTAACCATTCCTTTCAATAAGCCAGTAGACATCAGCAGTAGAATTATTCCAGTGCCTTTTATATTTTCTCAGATCTAGTCCATTGGAAATTGTTCTGTGAATGTATCCCAGTCATGACGGACAGTTTTCTTGTGATTGACAGGTTATGCCCAGTTGCCCAGCCTCCTTTCTGGTTCTCTCTGATTGATAGATTACATCCCGTTGTTCAGCCAGCTTGTTGTGCTCTAATCTCCTGACTCATCTCCCCCTGAGAGACATAAATCCCCATAACTCTTTATGGGTTGTTGGGGAAGTGGAGATCTCTGTCTTCATGTAGCTACTTCCAGCTGAAAGGGATTGTAGGCCCTACCCACTAAAGATTATGTACTCCCCAGCTACCTTAGGATGATACAGTTCACCACCTGGACAGAGAAAAACCTGTCAGAGGTCAATGAGAAAGGAGTTAATGTCTATAAGTGGGAATGGAAGAGGGCTTGGTGAACCTTTCAGGAGCCTGTAGCATCAAATAAGGATGTTAGGCTATAAATATATATTTATGCTGACTCTACTCCCATTCCCAACCGGCATTTGTTATTGGTTGACTTCTTCATAAAAGTCATTCTTTCTGGGGTGACAGGTAAACTCAGCAATGTTTTAATTTGCATTTCTCAGATGATCAATGATATTGAACGTTTTAAAATATATTTATTTGTCATTTCTACTTCATCTGAGAAGTGTCTATTTTAGATGCCAATTTTTGATTGGATCTTTAAATTTGAGGGGTCTGATTTTTTTTTTTTTTTAGTTCTTTGTATATTCTAAGTAGTAGTCCTCTATCTGAGGAACAGCTGGCAAAGTTTTTCCCCAGTGTGGGTTGTCTCCTCACTCTGTTGGTGGTTTCTCTTGCTGTGCTAAAGCTTTTTAATAAGATGAGATCTGTTGGGAGCCACTGGAGCTAGTTATTGGTCATGTGTATGAGGGCAGGACAGAACCTAAGTGCCTCAGTATTGAAAAAAGTATGCTGCCTGGACAATTACAGTCAGTTGCTTGGCAACATTATCTCTCATGTTACTAACTTTGCAAGTGTATAAAATAAATGCCCCTACTGTTGAGGTCAGTTCTCTTGCTCATCAGGTAAGAGGTAACTCCACCTGACCCCAGCTACTGTCTCTTGTCTTTATTTTCTCTTGCCATTTTTCTCCCAGAGACCACCAAGAGGCCGGTGAGACCCACAGAGATCCTAGCTGTTGATTCTATGTGACAGTTCCTATGTGATCAGGGTGTTGTTCATAAAATCTTTGCCTATAACACTGTCTTCAAGATTTCTCTATATTCTATCTTCCAGTGGATTTAATATTTTTATGTTAATATTTAGATCTTTGGTCCATTTTGATTTTAGTTTGGTGCATGGTGAAAGATATGGGTCTATTTTTAATCTTCAGCATGCAGAAAGCCAGTTTTTCTACATCATTTATTAAACAGACTATCTTTCTTGTAGTGAATGTGTTTGGCACCTTTGTCAAGGATAAGGAAGCTAAGTATGTCTGGATTTGTTTCTGCATCCTCTAAACTGTTCCATCAATCATCAGGTCTGGGGTGGGGATTTTTGTTTGTTTGTTTGTTTGTTTGTTTGTTTTGCCAGTACCATGCTCTTTTTGTCACAATAGCTCTGCAGTATAATTTCAAGTCAGAGATTGTGATGCCTGCCTCTTGCCTTGCTTTTGTTGCTTAGAATTTCCTTTGCTATTCTAGGTCTTTTCTGGTTCCAAATGAATTTTAGGATTGTTTCTCTAATTCTGTGATATATGCTGTTGAAGCTTTGATCAGGATTGCATTAAATCTGTGTAACAGTTTTGGAAGTATGGCCGTTTTCACTATATTGGTTCTTCCTATTCAAGAACAAGGAATATCTTTCCAACTTCTGATATCCCCTTCAATCTCTTTTTCCAGAGTAGTATAGTTTTCAATGTAGAGACCTTTTATTTCCTTCATCAGATTGATTCCTAGGTATTTCATTTTTTTGGATGCTATTGTGAAAAGTGTTGTTTCCCTAATTTCTCTCTCAGTCAGTTTGTTATTTGTGTGGACGAAAGCTATTGATTTTTGAGTGTTGACTCTATATCCAGCTATGCTGCTAAATTTGTTTACTAAATCTGGAAGTCTTTCGGTGGAATTTTAAGGTCTTCTATGTAGAGTATCATGTCATCTGTGCACAATGATAATTTAACTTATTTCTTTCCTATCATTCTCTAACAGCCTTTAACATTCTATTCTTGTGTTGAATTTCTGGAATCTCAACTATTATATGCCATGGGATAGATTCTTTTAATCGTGGCTTATTGGAGTTCTATATGCCTCACTATTTGTATGTAAAATCCTTTTTCCCTGCCAGGAAAGTTTTCTGCCACAACATCTGTGAATAAGTTTTTTTTAATGTCATTTGTACTATCTCCTGCTTTTTCATTGACTCTTATGTTATTCATCTTTGTATCATCTAGCAGCTGGTAGACTGATTTCACATGATCCCTTACTGTTTTTAAGAAATCTTTTTCCCTTCATTATCTCTAACTGCAATCCTTTCTTCTATATCTGAGATTCTGTCCTCACATTGGCTCATTCTGATGTGTATACTTTCAGTGGAATTTTTAATCTCTTGGATATCTGTTTCAATCTGTTTATGGATTCCATTTCTTTCCTATGTTGGGAATTCATAATTTCCATCATATTCTAAAGGTCCATTTTTAAAATCTGCTTTAAAATCATTGAGCATATCTTTCATTATGGTCACTATCTCTGTAGTTTGCTGAGACATTAATTCTTATTTGATTTTTTAAGAGCCTTGTTCATTGCTTTGTTGTTACCACTTCAGAGAGTCCAGGCTGATGGCTTTTGGTTTGTTCCACTTCTTTGCCCTTGGGTTTGACTTTGGTGAACTAGACATCTGAGGTTCCATCTTGCTTCAATCTCTTGTCTTTTTGTATTTTTTTTTAAGTTTAATTCCTCGGTTGATGCTTGTAAATTGCTTTGGTGAGTAGTTTTATTGCTAGTATTTAGAACCTTTAAGAAATGAGTACCTTCAGAGGTGTCTTCTAGGTGTAGCTGACTTTTGGGTTTTGAGTGTGTTGCAAGGTCGTACCTCTTCAATTTACTGAGGATGAAGAATTGTTGCCTACTTGGTCCAGCCCCTAGTTCTTTGGCGCTGGCCTACAGTATTTTTTATGGCCCTTAAGAAATCTCAGTCTTGATATACCAGTGACAACTGGTTAGAACAGTTATGTCACCTTGGCAATGTCATTTAATTAGCAATAACAATAACAGCATATAGCCTAGAAAAAGATAAATTGAGTATTAATTTGCCACCTCTAACCATATGAACTAGATTTGTGCTTATATATCAAAATCTAAAATGAACCAGAAAATTGTATGCAGTAAGTAAGCCCTCAATATGGAAATTTTATCATCAGGTGAAAAAATTTAAAAGGGGCTAGGGGCAAAAAAAGTAGAGAAATAGAAGAATAAGAAGAGACTAAATGCAAGGCCAAAGGACAAAGAAGGATCCTGCAAACTTTGGGAAACTGATGCAGTGGGCAAGAGAGAAAGAAGGAAAAACTAAAGACAAGAGCAGAATAGCAACAACAAAAAACCTAGAAATCATGTTCACAGTCATATAAAAAGAAGAACAATGAAGAAAAAACAAAAAGCAAAAAACGAATCAAAAAACAAGAGAAAAGGAAAATAAAGGAAAGGAGAAAAACTGTCTACTCCAAGGTGTGTTTCTGCTGCCACTGGTAGACAACATGGGCAGAGTCCAGGTCTACACCAACCAGTTCCAACAAGCTGACAGAAGCTCCATGGTGGGTGGGTGGACAACCCCAGGGAGCTTGCACTCCTACTTCCATCACCCCATAGCTGCAAGCATAGGACCAGATCCACCTGTCCCTTGGCATTCCAGGGCCCCCTGCAGTCTTGAACTTGGCTGGGAGCCAGTAACCAGCCCAAACCCCAAGCTCAGTTGGCCTCTCTCCACGATGGCTCCTGGCCAGTTGTCCTCTCTTGCTGAAAGCCCAAATGATAACAACTCACCACCAACCACTACACTCTGCTGCAGTCCACCCTCTACTCCACTGGTGTGCTTCTCCGTGGAAGCCTCTGGGGTCACCAGTAGTCACTGTGTATCTGCAGGTTCAAGTCTCACCCCTCCCACACAATGAGTCCAGGCCGGGGAGAAAGCACAGCCTGCCTCCTCCTTTTTCTTTGTTGAAGGTTCTCTCTTCACTCTCCCCATCAGCTTTAATTCTCACTTCTGATCCTTCCTGGGTCCCAGGGACCATGTCCTTCCTTGTCTTCCTTGCTTTTCTATATTCCAGTGTCCCAGTGTCTCAACACCAAATCTCAGAGAGGCTCTTCCTCTGTTGCTCACCATTCCGCCACCTTTCCAGGGATCTGCCTTGTCTTTTTTCTTCATCCCTTCTCCTGTCATCTTTGTTTGGATTTTGGTTGTTGGATACAGACAAGACCATGTCCAATAATTGGGTTGCAGAGGTCTGAAGACCCAGACCCATCTGCAGATCTATTGTTAGCCTCTGGTAGAGTGCCTCCGTATTTACTGCCTGAGGATTGTCAAGCAGAGGTTGAGGACTCCACCCAGCATGGTTGTTTGTATTATCCTCGTGGGAGAGACAGGTGGGCATCTGAGAATAGGATCAAGGATACCAACTCCTTTTTCTTCAAGGTCCCCTCTAAGTTCCCTAGTTTCTGAGCTTTTCTAGAGATAAAGAGCCATAAAAGCCTTAATGTAAGGGACTTCATACCATCTTCCTTGTGTTTTGCAAAAGCAGTATAACTGGAAAATAGTGTTGTAATCTAGACCTCTATTTGGTACCCACCTGTTGTCATCTAGTTTGTACAGGATCCAATCTGTATTGCAAGAGTAGATAAGCTGTTCTTTTCTCAGATTTGGAGAGTCAAACAGTTCACATTACTGAAGGACACCGCATAATGGCAAAGTCACTGGGATCTCAGGGGTGCCTCTCAGGGTATTTCCCGTGGTGGGTCTTGAGGCTATGGAATGAGAATACTACACCTGGGGTGCTTCAGAGGGATGAGACTCTGAAGATCTGTGCGGTTCTTGCTGGGAAGGAATGGCGGTGAGAATGAGGGGAAAAAACAGACAAGAGACAAAAAGCTGGGATCAGGTGGAGGTCCTCTGTCCTGAGGGGAGAAGAGGAGCTGCCCCCAAACAGTAGAGCGTTTATTTATACCCTTGAGGGGTTGGTTTATTTCAGCCTCGGTGCCCAGCAATCAGTTAACAAGTTACAACTGTTTGTTTACAGGATGCGAGGCCGTTCCGTGTTCTCGGGCTGACTTCATCCTGCACGTGTAATTATTTTCCAGCTTCAGTGGCTCCCAACATCTCTCTCTTCTTTGCTTTGTAAGTGGTGGGAGATCACCTGGAAAGGCTATGCTGGAAGAACATAGTCCAAAGTCCATAACAGTGGCCAGTTATCAGTCTAGCTAGCAACTGTCAAAAGTTGTTGGTGACTTCAACTTTTCACAGCTAACCTATTACTGTGGCATTATTTCTTTACATCTTGTGGTTACACTCTGCTGCTGGATGTTCAAGACCAAGTTAAAGTGAGACTTGTATAAAGAAAAATTTAACCTTTTGCTATCTATCAAGATCATTCAAGTCTCAGGAATCATTTTGGAACCAAGTACAGCACCTCTAGATCTTCAGTCAGTGTCAGCCAAATGGATGAGTCGTGGCCATTGCTTAACCAAGGTGCTTTCTGTGAATGCTTGAGAAATTTTTTCTCTATCTCTCCTGGTGACTCTCCTTAGGCACAATATATATCATGGAATCACTTTTCTCTGTGGTCCCATAATCTCCTTGGCCAGAAGTTCAGGGACTCAACCAAGTTATAGGATGTCACAGCAGAGGTTCTCTTATGTCCTAAGTCTTTTCTGACCTCAGAGGGTGTAGCCACAATATTGGCTGTCCTCTTAGTCCAATTTATCTCTCTAATCTTTGGTCTCCAAACCTCAGCTGTTAAACATCCAGCAGAAAAGATTAGTGACATAACATTGTAAGGGAGGCAATAAGCTTAATATTACAATCTGATCTGAATAGCAAACACCTTAGAGAATACAAATAGTACCATTATTTTTAACAATCATGGATATCCTAATATTTGAATCCTAATAGAGTGCTAACAATCAACAGTTACACATTTTTACCCAGAAATTTAGAAATCAAAACCATCCATAACATTGCTACATCACAATTATGATGACATTTTGTAACATACTTAAATTTTCATTTTAACATAGCATGATGTTTTTAAGCAATTATCTTTATCTAATTCACAAGAAGCTTTTATTTAACTTGTTGTCTTTTAATGGAATATACATCACAAGGTTTTGTTAAAGGCAAAGGTCTGAATCTGAAGGACAGTCTTATCACAATAAACAATCTTTGTTTTACATTTTGGAAGACGTGCAGATCCAGAATCATGAATACATTAAATATACCATGAGATTAACACTAATGAATTACTGTACATATGAGAAAACCTTATTGTAATTTTTACTGAAAATCTTTCTTTTGACCAGATGACCCAATTATTGGGGTGTCTCCCAAGAGACTATGGAGATCACTGGGGGCTCCTTATTAATGAATAGAGGTTGGCCCCTCCTCTACTCACCAACTGGAGTCCTACCCAGTAATTTCTCCTCATCCTAAGGACTGTGCTTAAAATATCTTAATTTTGATATTATTTAAAGCAGCTGGTAACTTAGGTGAAAGCATGCTTTTAAATGTATAACCCAATTGTATTATGAACAAATGATAAAAGAAAAATTGTTGAGCTCAAAATAAAGGGGAACAGGTGTTCACAGAATGACAGACAAACACACAAACAAGTACATAGAAGAAAGAAACATCTTTACAAAATCTTTACAAAATACATATTTTTGACCAAATTGAATTATAGTAACTCTATTACAATTTTAGAAATTTATAATTTAAATAGACTACTCAGATTTTGTTGTCAGTTAGCAGAGATCTCTTAGAAAATTTTTGGAAGGAATAGAATCTTTTATGTATAATGAATATGTATGTTTTGTATATTATCCTCTGAAGAATCCTGGTAACTTTCAGCTCAGTATCCCTACATACTTTATTAGCTATTTAGATCTCAGATTTCCATGCAGGTGTCAATACTAAGCAGCACCTTATTGCTTTATTGTCTGGCGCAGCACCTGGGGCACGAAGTCCTGCAGGAAGCCATAGAGCTCAGGGAACAGGCCCTCTAAGTCCCAAAGCGGGGTGAGGGTGAGCGTCCCCTCTGCCTCAGAGATGCTTGCCACAAAGGTAATGAGGACCTCAGCCCCTGCTCCCTGCTCCCCATTGTCACTGCCAGGGCCAAGCAGCTTCTGCTCAGCCCCTGTATCACCCTCCTGACCCTGCTGTTGCCCTTGCCACGTGTGGTGCCACAGGGTGCAGCGCCAGCTAGCACGGCCCCGGCCTTCCTCCCTGGGGCCGGGACACTGGCCGGCCACCACTCACAGGTCCCCTGGCTGTCTGAGTCTTCTCGTGCCCCGTTTCCACACTGACGTGTTGGCCTCCGCAGCTGTCTCCTCCTTTGCTTCTTGACCAAGGTTTCCTGCGTGTGTCCACAGCTCCTCATCCCTGTCCTTAGTGTCCTCTCCGTGCCCATCCAGCTTTAGTCTTTCGCCAGCTTCTCCCTGGGCAGCCTCCTCTATCTTTGCCTCAGGCCTTAACCTCTTGGTGCCCCGTTCTATCTGGCCCCCCTAGTGCATCTTGTAGCACCCAGAGCAAAGCAGCAGCGAGCTGGGGGAAGAGCACTATGGGCAGGGGATGGGAGTGGCTGTGAGCAGGGAGGTGGGAGGGCCCGGCTGCCTACCAGGCAGCAGCCCCTATCACAGCCTTGGGCAGAGCAGCACTGATACTTCAGGCTGCGGCAGTAACTGGCTGTAGTTTTTATTTTATTGCCCAGCGAGTTGCTGGCCGGGTCCCAACAGTCCTGCTTTATTTTCAGGAATGGGCCCCACTGCCTGTGTACCCCCCACAAGCGACTCTGTGGTTACTGCCTCTGCAGCCACAGGGGATGTGCCCAGCCTCTGTGCATGCAGGCCATCGCCTTTTTCTGGCCACTGGATTCTCTATTTTTGCCCACATTCCAAGCACTGGTGTCATCACAGGACAGGCGCCTGCTCCTGCACCTCTCACACAGGTCTTGACAATGAGAGTGTTTGGGGTCCACATGGTGAAGTCTTACTAGGCACAAACGTTCAGTTTTTTTACAAATTTGGCAGGTAATATCCTTCACTTGGTAAGGGCTGTAGGGTTTTTGATGCATTCTGCAAAACTGTTTAAAATAAACCTTATTTGTACCCTAGATACACCAAACAAATGCACTTTCCCAGCAGATGTCGCAGTCCAGGCAGTGACAATAGCCGTATTTCTGCTGGAACTGCAAGCACTTCTTGCTTGGCTCAGCACACGGTGGAGATTTTTCCTACACAGTGGTGGTTGTGTCTCTGTGGTCTCCAGCCCTCTCCACCACCAAGGGCCACCCTGGCTTCTGCAGCACTGGCTGTGGGGCTGCTTCACCAGTTCTAGCCTCCTGTTGCTCCTGCTCTGCTCTTGGTGGTGAGGACACCTCCTGCCCCCACACTCCCCTCTGGTGCCACAGGGCCCTGAGTGCTCACCAGGGTCTTCTCCAGGCAGCCAGTGAGGCAATGGAATTGCATGGGGTAGCACGCAGTGAAGAAGCACGGGGAAGTATGTGGGGTTGGCTGGGACTCCTGGTTCCTGGACTCTATATAGCAGCACCTGCTGCTGAGTGTGCACTGTACCCATGCATCACATCACTGGTTCACTTGCACCCCCACATCACAGCAGCTGGGGCTGCAGGCACCTGGCCCAAAGCCTGGGCTCATGTGCAAGAGGAGCCTGGTGGAGGAGAACGAGGCAGGAGGGTGCCAACCATTGCTGCCTTTGGTGTCCTGTGTGTAGGGGAGGAGATAGGGAGGAGTGCACACCGGATACCTGAAGGGGCCCAGCACCCCATCCCCAGGTGCAGCCATCTGGGTGGTCCCCGTTATTTGATGGGGCTGAGGCACTCTCCAATGGGGAGAAAGAACTGACTCCAGAAAGAACTGACTTTTCCCAGCAGTTCTAGATTGACACCGATTATTCCAATGATACCCTCGCTGACACTTTGTACAAGGACTGCAAGGCTTAGTCACAGGTAGCGCTGTGCTGCCCTTATAGGTATAGCAGAGAAATTCCAGACAAGGTGCCGCTACTTCCACAGTGAAAACAAATGGCCTTGTTTTCACCCTTTCCTGCAGGCTGTGGATGAATAACCTGAGTGATAGCTGCTGCCAAAGTAGCTCCCTGTACATGTGAAGGGCCAAGGTCGGCACAGATCCAAATCATATCCAGTGATGTGGCCCACCTTTTGTGGGCTCTTAAAGCCTCTGTACACCATTTATTTGCATTTTCAAAGGCTAGCAGCTGGACTACTAGTTTGCTAGCTTTTGTGTTATTTATAATCCTCTCACTAGCCTTCAATAAGCATGCCATGAAATTTTAAAAAGGTTCCTCAGGGCCCTGATGAATAGAAGCCAAACTGAGGGCTGCATCTCCCTTAGAAGGAAGTTTCCTCCAAGTCCTCATGGCAGCCATCTTGGTTTGTTCATAGGCTGGCAATTCAAAGGTCAGTTGACTATTTGTGGGGGCAAAGGTACCTTCCCCAGTTAGCAAGTCTTTTGCAGTGGCTCTGTTGTGATTAGCATTCAGAGCAGCCTGGTCAGCGCAATACTCAAGGAAGTTCCCTTTCCAAATTAAATGGTCTCCTGGACTTAAACATGCTTTAGCTATTCCTTTCCAATCATTTGGGACCATAATCTGTTGTCCTAGAATTTCCAATAAACTCAAGGTAAAGGGAGCAGTAGGACCATAAGTATCAACTGCTTGTTTTAATTCTTTTAAAGTTTCAAAAGGTATAGCTTCATAACAATGTATAACTTGTCCTGGGTTTTCAGGGACTTGAACTTCAGTAACAGAGTAGATAGGTTGAAAACCCTCCATGGGTTCCCCTGCCCAACTGGCTTCTTTTAGTGCTAATTGCAAGGCAGACAGAGAAAATGGCCCTACTCCCTGAGAGGCAGAAGTTCCAATCTGTGGTGCAGCAAAATTTCTCTGAGCTGAAAAGGCCAGAATAGCTGCCTGTGGCTCAGTCAGTTCCATCGAGTGTTGTGAGACAGAGTTCACGGGAAAACATCTCTCTGGTGGGGAAACGTCCCTTTTGTCCCCCACCACTCCTTCCTTCTTAAATGGGACCAGGGTAGAGAGCTCAGGCTCTATCCGAGGAACCATTTCTCTGCCCTCCAAGTCTCAGACTTGATTTTAACATAATGTTTTGAGCTAAATCCCTTATGGTTACAAAACCTCTCCAAACTAGCATCCAAAAAATTAAATATAGGAGTCAAACATGCAACAGGACTGGGGATATAGCGGCATAGGTTCTTGTCTGGCAAGCGTGAAGTCACGAGTTCAATCCCCGGTACCTAAAAAAAAAAGCAACAAACACTTCTACAGACACACACCCCCCAAGAGTCTTGACACTCTACTTGTGCCAATACCACTTTCTCTCTTGGCGTCTTTGAAGCCTGTATATTTTCTGGCCCTAGAAAACATGTATTCCCATGCTTTACACCTAATGTGCCAGTGCCACAGGCTCCAGTGCTGAACACCAGCTCTCACACCTGCACTTCCCCTTCTGTTGTACACTCTTGGGAAGCATTCTCAGGGCCCTTAATCCTGCTGCGCCCCACACTGGGCGCCAATTAGAAGCATCCATTGGGTTCTCGCGGTACCCTGGGAAGGAATGGTGGTGAGGACAAGGGGAAAAAATAGACAAGAGACAAAAAGCTGGGATCAGGTGGAGGTTCTCCGTCCTGAGGGAGAAGGGGGACTGCCCCAAAGCAGAGCATTTATTTATACCCTCAAGAGTTTATTCATACCCTTGGTTAATTTCTGCCTGCTGCCCAGCAATCAGTCAAGTTACAACTGCTTGTTTACATATTTCGAGGAGCTCCCGTGTCCTCAGGCTGACTTCGTACTGCATGTGGAATTATTTTCCAGCTTCAGAGGCTTCCAACAGGAGACCCATTGAGTACACAAGGCATCCCTTGTAACACTCAAGTACTTACTAAGCAAATGCCTCTGCTCGAAGCTCTGGCAGTGACACCAATGCCTTCCTTAAGGAACAGAGCCTCACGGGGACTCTCTCAGCCTTGGGACTCCGTACCACGGCCCATTGGTTTTTCTTTGACACTTTGTTTAAAAAAACAGAGATCACTTGAATTTTTGAGAGGCTCTAACCCAAGTCCTGTATGTTCTCTGAACATGAATGTTTTAGCTGTAAAGCGTAAAAAGGCTGAGTGGCCCCACAATCCCTGTCTATTCACAAGATTACAAAAGTAAAACACTGAATTTTTCAACACTCTCTCCTCATATGCTCAGATTTTAAGAAATCAACAAATAGAGAGAGATGAAAGGAATCTGTAACAAACCCTTGATTCAAGGTGATAAAGTATTATGGCTCCTGAACCTGCAAGCCCAGTATCTGCAGATACCAGAACTGTTGCCTATGCAGTGGCAGCAACAAATGGTGTAGAGCACTGAGGCAGGAAGTACTGTGAGGGTCATCAGAGAGACACAACCTTCCCCATAATAGACAGGTCAGAAAATATTCAGACAGCTTGTCTTCAGTTTATGCCCACGTTTACCATGCTAGCATGTAGCACTGATCAGAAGAGACACACATCTCTACACACAGCAGTAATACTTGCTGGGATCAAAGTCCAGCCCATCTCTCCATACACCACGCCCATCGCAGCATTCTCCAAAATGACCACAACCAGCAGAGGCAGCGGAGCAGAACAATCACAACAAAATAATATCCAGAGCATCGCACAAATACCAGACCAATACAAAATGCAGGAAGACAACAGAGAACGGTAGGAATTTCCCCAATGTGCCCATAAGTCCTAGATTTGTGACAGACCAGAAGGGAAATCAGCCACTTATCTCCTACCTTGAAGTAGGAGTTTTCTATCCATTTTAGATTTAAACTCTTATATCCAAATAATTAGTTTTTTCTCACTTCCATAGGCTGCTCAAGACCTGAGATCGCTGCTCCTTGGCTTTGTACTGTCTTCTTTGACCACCACAGTGGGCATCACACCCCTTTATCTTTGGGGGAACAGCCTCCAATACCCTCTCCCTGGAAAGCTGTATCAGCCCAGCCCACTGAAGCCAACGCAGAAAAAGTAGCTCCCACTTTTAAACAAAATTCTGTCTGAACCTAGAAGGAAACACTGGACAAACTTAAAGTAACTGTCCGACTCAGAAATGGAGTTGTTTTGACAGGTGAGCTATTCGAAGTACACTATCTCCCTCTGCCGGCCAAAAGGAGGAAGAGCGGCAGAAAGCTACAGAACCTCGCTGCCTTGTGCCAAACGGTAGGAAGCGGCTTGGGGCCATGGAGGGACCGAGAGCAAAAGGTCAGACAGGGGACAGTGGCCAGCTGAATGGGGCTGGATGTATCCCAGCAGGCAGACAGGAGCTGTGTAGTGCTGGCAAGGTGCGTAGGGTGCGAGGGAGGGAAAGGAGGAGCCGCATGGTATCAGCAGGGCTTGGGCACACTGTGAGGCATCCTGACCTCAGCCCCGCAGCTCACAGGGCAAAGCACAGGTGGCCTTCGGCACCAGTTGAACAGCCGCAGAGCCAGCAGCACCCAGCACGTTGGGGCACAGACCGCGAACAGCTGCAGCAGTGGCGGTGGGAATCGAGAGGCAGGCGGGAGAGACATCTGCGCCCTTGGCGCCAGCCATTTCCAATTGCAACAGTTGCTTCAGCCTGTTCCTGGGGGAAGTATTATGGCAGAAACACCACTTCTCCAAGGGAAGCAGGCCATGATTGACAGGATACATCCTGTACTCCAGCCAGCTTGCCATGTCCTAATCTTCTACCTCAGTGACATTTATTAACTTTCTGATGAGTATCTTTACAAACTGACTCATATCTGTATAAATTTCCGACTCTGCTACGGAGTGATACCAACAAAAGCACACAGAATTTTTCCTATATATTATTTCACATAATCCTTGCAACAATCCTGTGTATTAGACAGTTTCTTATTAACTTTATAGATGAGTCACATGAATCCAGAGATGTTAAAGGACTTATCTTAAGTGAGATAGAGTTATGGTTTCGATCCAAAAGGTCCCTCCAACATCTCAAGTTCAGAGGTGGTTCTTTCAGAAGGCAATTGGACCATGAGGGTATTAATGTCACCAGTGAATTAATCCATTGATAAAATCTTAGTTTGATGACATTTCTAAGAGGTGATGGAGACTGAGGAGGTGGGGTCTTGTTGAAGAGAATGAGTCTTGGGAACGTGACCTGGGGGACTATATCTGGTCCATTGCTGTAGAGGCTAAGCCAGTTTGATTATCTTGGGATCAACCTCTTCTATTTTGTTTTGTTTTGCTTTACTTTGTTTCCAGGAACTGAACTCAGAACCTTGCACTTGCCAGGCAGGTGCTTGTGCCTCTGAGCTATATGCCCAGCCTTTCAACCTCTTTGGGAGCTCTGCAATTGTATAACTAAAATCAAGTGCAGATTCAAAGCAGAACTAAGATTTTGAGTGTGTGGATCAAATGCTATTTACCTAATGAACATATATGAATCCTTTTAAAATCACATAATATTGTAGTTAGAGAGGTCTTAGAGAAGATTCCATTCTAATCTCCACTTGTTATGGATTGTAAAAAACTTAGAATCTGACCCAAACATGGCTTTTGGCACCCAGAATTGCTCTTCCTGCTATAGCTTTTTTATATCGATTTCATAACATTCCAAAAATCTCCTTCCTTCTATCTGCATACAAAGTCTAAATGATGATATTTAACTTGGCAACAACCTAGTTACGTCTTTGTTATTATCTCAGGATATATGAGACAGGAGATCAATGAAAGAGTGATCACTTTCACAGAAGAAGTTATCAATGACAGGTGCAATTATTGTTTTATGCAATAACATCTATGTCATTGAATTATTTTTCCTCAGTTGTTAAGTCTGAATGATGGTCATGTGAGACTTATAATAATTGTATATATTATCTTATATACAATTGTATGTGTTTGAATTTTTCATAATAAAAAAATAAAAATATTATTTGTCCCTTGTTTTATATATGATCCATAGTCTATAAATGTTTTTCATATAAATTTACTTAACAATAATTTATTGAGCATCTACCCTAGTGATTGTTATAATCATTGCACCAAATTCTAAGTACCAAAGGATCCAAAATGAAGTGAATAAACACATATCAGTTAATCCATTTGTCTGCAAGGAAAAAAATGTCATTTATGTCCCTAATTAATTTAGGTTTAGTTTTCTTTCACTATAAGAAGGCTGGAAAATGTAGCCAAGAGTCTGTAGTAGCTTAGTGGCCTCATCACAGATCCAAACCTTTTCTGCTTCTACTCCTCGTTCTTCAGAATGTTGGTTTTTATTTTTGTATTTTCTACTTCGTGGTCACAAAACAGTTGCTACACCAAGCATCACACTTACATTCCAGGCTGGAAAACAAGAGAACAAAAGCACAACATGACTTGTCATTTATTATTATGACAGTCCCCCTTTTAAACTTGCAAAACAAATGTTTTCCCAGAACCACCATCCCAGCCCCTCCAAAGACTGACTGAAACCATACCGGACAGCGTTCAGTCAGATGGCCCTGTCCAGACTGCGGGCACTTAATATTCATATTCTCAGTCTCCATAAAATGAGAACCACAGGGGAGAACATGGCAAGCAATTGTCAACTAACCTGAGAGTCCTGAGTTGTTTTTCTTTCTAGGAAGACTCAAGACTCTTACAGCAGCCAGGCGTGGGGGCGCATGCCTATAATCCCAGCACTCAGGAGGCTGAGGCAGGAGGATCATTGCGAGTTCGAGACCAGCCTGAGCTACAAAGTGAGCTCAAGGCCAGCCTGAACTGCAGAGCGAGACTGTCTCAAAAAGACAAAAAAAGAAAGACTCTTAGAGCAACAGTAGTAGCCATACTATCAGTATTTGGAGTGGTTCCCCAAGCCCCATTTCCCACTGGGTAATGTAAAGACCCAGTGGAGTGTTTGACCGCAAAGGAACACTTGGTGTAGGAAACCCAGCCTTTTTTAATGGGCAGTCTGCCTAAGGATACTTTCTCTTCATACACTGAACAGTAAGTAGCCTGGTCCTTTGCTCTGAAAAGAGAATGGTTGCTATATTCCCTGGCTATTTGGGAGAAAACTAACCTCTTGGAGAAAGGAGTCCTGCTCCTTTCAGGACGGGACAGGCAGCACACTCTCACATGACGTGCAGAAATGCAAGACACCCATGGGGAGTTGCCTCCTAATGTCACCCGCCACGCCTACCCACAGGGTCAAGTGGCCTGCAGACCCGGGGCCCTGCCTGTCTCATGGAACTGTGCAGCAGATCTCCCTCCTAGCCCACAACCAAGCTGCTGCACCTGCCTACCCTTCCTCAGCTGTCTCTGATAGGCTGTCAGACTCAGCTGAGCACAACTGACTGACTGCCTGGCCTTCCTCTTCCAGATCCTTTCTCCCATTGCAGGAGAGTCCTTGTGCCCTAACCATCTACACAGGTTCACTGAGCAGAGATATTTGAAGGAACACGTGCCTTTTCTTACCGTTCCCCGCATGACCCCATTATCCACCAGACTTCCTAATTTCCTCTCCTCAGAAGATCTCCAACCCACCAACCTTCCTCCCTCCCACCTTCCATGGATTGACTCAAGCCCTGGTTGTCCCCTCAAACTTCCCTGTCTCCTCACCTTCCTCTATATCTTGCTCTTTGTCCAACTTGACTTCAGAACTTTCTTCAGAGTGATCTGCTATGGTTTGAATGTTTACCCCTCCAAAATTCACCCTTGTAACATGGTGAGAAGGGGGCCTCTGGCAAATGGTTAGGCCACAAGGACTCCGCTATCAAGGGCGAGTTTGACACCATTATAAACAGGGCGAGTCTGGCCCCCTGTGTCTCTTTCCCCGTCCATCTTCCACCATGTGACAATACGGCATGGAAGCCCTTGCCAGATGTGGGTGCCTGGACCTTGGACTTCCCAGTCTCCAGAACTGCAAGAAAATAATTTCTCCTTATTACAAATTACCTAATCTCAGGCATTCTGTGATAGCAGCGCAAGATAGACCAAGGCAGGGAAGGACTATGGCATTTCTCTAACAATGTTAAAAATCTCAATTTTTTTCATTGTGTCACAACTCCATCTCCTACCATTTCATCTTTTGCTCAAGCTCTGTTATCCCACATTTTGTGTAACTTGGTAGAGTGAAACTCGGTCTATATCTCCCTCCTCAAAGCTACAAAGCCTACTCGTTCTTCCAGCTGGGGATTCCTGGGAGTCCTCAGACAGGGGTGCCAGAGAAAACAGAGGAAGTACAGTTAATTAGAATCCTAGATATCAGCAAATCATTTTAGGCATGAGTCCTATACAGTACAGTATTTGGATATACTTAGATTTCTAAAAATTTTGCTGCTTATCTAAAACTCAAAGTTAATTGAGTGTTCCATATTTTTATTTGCCCAAATTAGGACTCTCCCTGTAGGAAGCAGCTCACTATGCTCAGGACAGATGCTGTCAGCTGCTCCTCCACCCCAATCCCCTGGCAAACAGCCAAGGCAGATCTCACAGGCCACACCTCAGCCACAAACCTCAGGCCCAGGGCAGGGTGGGGAAGATGCAGGAACAAGGGGAAGGTAACACCGTGGTTAGCTGCCTCTGGCCTCACAGGGAAGGGCAGTGGCTGCTCAGTGGCGCAGGATGTCATCCAGACAGGCCACCGTGCTCCCTGTGGAAGAAAGGAGAGGAGTCTGTCTGCCAGATACACCACCTCCTTCTGTCGTGCACAGGGCACAAATCCCCCTGCCTACCTGGGGTAGGCTATGGGGTGCTTCTCCTGCCCCACAGCGTGGCCTTTCACTGAGCCCAGAAGTGAGGGGGATGCCCTGGTGCTGCCCTGGTGGGCGTGCCCTGGAGGAGGCCTAGGGCACTATTAGCAGATGAGGAAATGGTGGCAGCAGCGGATCATGTGGCCCGGCACTGTGGGAGAAGGGCTGGGTGTGGGATACAGAGGGAGCAGAGGGAATGACTCCATCACAAGGGCCGTTTTCTCACTTCCTCCCACTAGAGCTGCCTTTACCCCTGCAAGGACCATCACTGCCCCAGAAGACCCGCCAGGGTACTTCTGCCACCACCTATGCTTCTGGAGCCCCTAAATGCCAAGGTAGGAAAGAAAGGCAGCCTCTCTTCCTCTCCATCGGTTGTTTTAGTCGGTTACCAATAGGGATATTTTCTAGATCAAATGTCAGCAAGAGCACCCTCAAACTGACTACAGTCCTCCAAAAGGAGAGTAGCATTTGTGTCATTGAAAACTGTGTCATTCAGAAGTCCAAGGGGCGCTCACTCTGCTCTTCTTGGGGTTGGCCTCCCTCCTGGCTCCAGGTGGGGACAGGCCATCAGGAGCTCCCCACTTTCAGGACAGCAGAATGAGTGCCTTTGTTCTCACCTTCTCAAGGGGAGTCGAAATTTCCTCTTTCGAGTGGCTGAGCCTGGTGCCCCCTTCAAAGCCAGGGAGTGGGCCTGGCCAACTGCCCAGGCCTGAGTCGCAAACTCCACCCTAGTCCTGCAGCCAGAATGAGGAGATGCCCATCGGGGGACACTTGAGCAACAGTGGAGAGGGCACAGGAGTCCAACAAACAAAGGTTCACTACAGATGCTACAGCAGGCTGGCAGACTCCTCGGCCCCACAGTTTCACACTCAGCTCCTTTCCACAGACCCAAGGCACAAATGCCCAGACTCTCAAGAAAATATTTTGGTTTGAAATCACTCTCCCCTTTCCAATGACTTGGCCTGCTACGTGGGTCCAGCTTGAGATCCCAGAAGGACTGTGGGAGTCAAGCAGTGCATCTCAGGTAAGCCTGCACAGTGCCTCATGGTGCTCTCAGAAACCAGAAAAACCACCCTGGTCATGCCTGATTCCAGGTGCCTCTCGGTACAAATCAGAACTCTCAAATAAAGGCTGAGGAGAGTTCTCTATCACCAGATCATCTCAAATCTATGCCAAATGTGAGGCTGATGAACAGTTAGGAGGACGATTATTGATTTCCATAAAGGATGGGTCAGTTTTTGCAAACTCCTTCAAAACTTCAGCCCGGCTTTCATCCTTAATCAGTCTGGGCTTCTCATATCAATATCCCTGACCAGAAGTGATGTAGTTTTGAACCCATCCATAGCTCACGACTCTTAAATTTAATGCCTCTTGGGAAGATCTCCCAGAATCGATAATGCTTTAATTAAAAGAAGTTTTTCTTGGTCCTTGGCCCTATGACTAGGACAAGGTATATGTCAAAGTCATAACTCTTGAAAGTTGACTTGTGGCCATTCAAGGTGCTTCTATCACCTTAAGTGTAAGCTGAGGCTATGAAAAATGCCAGATCACACTACAAATTATATAAATGAAATCAGTATGTTGTGCTAAACAAACTGACAAAAAGACAAAGTCTAAAACCAAATCTCCCTGTCATATATCAGTGTGGGAGTGTGAACTGATTTAGCTTCTATGGAAAGCATTTTGTCATTATCTTCTAAAGTTAAACAGACATACACGTCCTTCATTTGTATTCACAGCTGCTTCCCATGGCTCACTTCACTGCCTGAGATCCACCTCCTGCCAGATCACAGTGGTATCAGATTCTCATAGGAGCTCAAACTGTCTGTGATCTTGGTTGTGCACACTGTTGAATCATCCCAAAACTATGTACTCCACCCTCTGGTCTATGAAAAACTTGTCCCTGATGCCAAAAGGGTGGGGACTACTGTCCCAGAAAAACTTTTGCTCATGTATGCCAAGGAACATGTTTAAAATGGGAATTTTTATAATAGCATAACTCTAACAAAATAGAACCTAACTAAGATCTCTCCCAGAGGATAGATAAATAACTTGTAGAATACTCACCCAGTAGACTATCATACAGCAATAAAAATGAATTATCTTCAACTATCTGTGCTGATGTGGATGCATCTTAGAAATACAAAGTCAAGTGGAAACAAACTCCAGTTGGAGAACACTGCCTCCCATATAATCCATTTTTAGTTCAAAAAATTATACAAAATTAATATATAGTTTACGTGTATATGAAGCAATAACTTTGGTCCCTGTAAGTGAAATTTTATGACCTCCTGTTCCCACAACATCCTGTTATGTCCCAGCAGGACCACCAAGATACAAAATAGTCACAGCTTGACAAATTGCCTTTGCTTGCTCTCTGCCTGCCCATAAGTTCCATGATAAAGACTAACCAAATGCATAAAAGACCAACCCCTGACCAAATGTACAAAAGCTAGAACCTGTCCTTTGTCCCTTGCTCCGCCATTTTGGATTTATCAGTCGAGCCAATGTATATCTAAAAATCAAAGCTTCCTGTTTCCCATTTGGTTGCTTCTGTCTCTTACACACTGTAACATATATACATCTGTAGTGAAATTATTTTTTAAAAAAAACAAAGGAATCAAAACATAAGATTCAGGATGCCATGAGCTCTGGTGGGGAGCTGGGGGTGAGAGGAGAGGTGCATGGGTGGTGGATGCCAGATTTCATTAGTTCACTATGTTTGATAGGCATGTAAGTTACATATTTAGTTTTTTAAATTAGAAACATTTTATTTAAATATGCCAAATAAAACCCCACATTTTCAGACCATAAGATGTTAATACACTCAACAGAAGTTTATATTATATACTCCCATGAATTTACAGAGTAATAATCCAGATCCATTTTGATTAGATGGTTGAAATGTCCTAAATTACACTTTACACACGTCACAAATCTCTTATAATAATGTAAACAAAATAACTTTTCCCTAAAGGATGAACTTGAGAACTTCAGTCCACTCTTTTAGGACTTGCACTTCTGCATGGACTTTCTGATAGGGAACGACTTCTTTTTGGAGATGAAGATCTGGACTTTGACCAGCTGCTTCTTGGTCGTGAAAGAGACCTTGATCTTGATCTTGACCTGGACCGCGATCTCGATCCTTTTATAGAACCAGACGTAGATCTTCTGAGTGAGGCTGATCTTGATCTACGAAGAGACACAGATCTTGATTGTCGAGGAGATGCCGATCTTAACCTCCGTCCTCTGCTCTTGCTGCGGGAGAGAGAGTACTGCCTCCTCTGGATCGAGAATGTGATTTAGACCATGACCTGCTTTTTCTCCTGCTACAGCAATGACAATTATAAGCATAATGGCCCTCTTGCCACACTCATAGCGTGTATCACTGGGATCAAAGGGACATCGAGCAGGTGGTCTGTCAAAGCAAGATCTCCAAGGCATATCCATTGATAATTCAACCTAAACTGGGGACCCACAAATCACCTTTCCATCCAGGCCACGTACTGCATCCTCAGCATCTCTAGGATCTTCAAATTCCACAAAGGCAAATCCTGGGGGATTTCTTGCAATCCGTACAGTTCTTAAGGGACCATAATAACTGAAAGCCCTTTCTAACTCTCCTTTGCCAGCTCCAGTTCCCAGGCTACCAACGTACACCTTCGTTTCTCCTTGACCGTGTGCTCTGCTCTTTCCCTTGCAGGGCTCCAGGTGCCAGTGGCTTAAAAGCTACTGCCCACCCTTCCCCACTAACAGTCCCAGCAGCACTCCATATTTAGTTTTATATGAAGCAAATGTTGCTTAAAGTAAACTCCCAAAGTCATGTGGGTCAGGAAGAGTAAGCCACATTTCATTTGCATTTTAATGTAAACAAAAGCATTGTTTGGAAGAATGCACAGTGATTTCTAGGATGCCTTTAACGTTTCGACATTTGTAACCTTTGCTGCCCATGGTAGGTTTCTTGCAATGACCAGCAGCAACCCACTCTAATATGCAGCCAGGAAGAACAGAAATCAGATAAAGCATGGCATCCCCAGAGACTGAGTAATGATTTTCAGTGGGAGACTAATCTTATTTGGAAACAAACACCCAAAATGCCAACCAAGGCAGCCCTTGAGGTAGGACCTAGGGTGAAGGGGAATGTGACAGCAGAAAATTTGAACTTTTTACTTTGTATTCTTCTGTGCTGCTTGGATTTGTCACAATAAGCCTGCATTGCACACATAAAAGTTCCAAAACAATAATAATGGGAAAAAGGAAGAGAGATCTTGACCTGTCATCTGTTCAGTATGTCGCCTGTGAATTGTTGGAAAGCAGTCTGAAGAACACATGTGCATTTGCTGCTGAGATCAAAAAGGCTTTCTCTAAAGGAAGTGGTCTGGCTTTGATAATGCCTGCTCGTCCACATCATGTCTAGCTTCAGCACACAATCGCTTTTGATACCTGATCTATGTCTATGAATGACAGAGACTGTTAGATGCTCCTCAACACCATTTCCCTTGGCAGCAGCCTCCATATTTAGCTAGGCATCCAGCCATCCAAAAGAAAGATTTCATCTCCCAGCCACCCCTCACCCCTTGCAGCTAGGTATGGCCATGACGGTAACCCCTGGTCAGTGCAGCGTAAGGAAGGATCTGAGAGCAAACCTGGAAAACGCCCTTAGGCACACCCGTCTTTGCCCTTCTTCTTTCCTGCTATCTGCAGTGGACAACCATGCCAAGAGTTCCGGCCTCTTGGGCAGGAAGTGGAAGCCACATGCTGAAATCAGAGCAACCACAATATGCTGCCATTGTGGTGCTGTGGTAGAGCACAGCATCACCCAGGACTCCAGCCCTGAACCCCACTTCTGCGAGGTGCGGTGTGCTTCCACATTGTCTAAGCCGCTGTAATTTTTCTGGAGCACACAGCCACACCTTACCCTGTCTAACAAGTTCCATTTCTCTACTTGGGAATGAAATCAATTTCACAGACACCTCCGACATAAGTGACCTGTAACAGCAGTTTTGCGCAAAGGGCCAGGCATTCAGTTTCTTGGACATCACCTGCCTTAACTAATTTGTCCTGGAGGTGGCACCAAAAAGCTATAATTTAAGAACAATATGAATCAGTGTTTTGATGAGAGATTTTTTGCTGTTCAACAAGTGAGCAATCACCTACTTTGAGGTTTTTTTCCCAGCTAATGTATCACAGTCCTTTAAGGAATAGTCCTTTAAGGCAGGGTTCCTACTTCCAATTGAACCATTGCTTAAAATAGGAATTGATTGGCCCAGTCTAGATTAATGGAATCAAAATTTATGGCATGGGTCTCTGACCTCTGTATTTTATACAAATAGTAGGTCTTCCTGTGCACATTTGAACACCCGAGACTCCTTTTGATGCCTGCCTCTTTCTTGCAAAGGCCACAGAAGACCCAAACTATTTCCTAAGATTCAAAAGCCAGGCCTGACGGCACATACTCGTGGTGCCAGTTACTGCTGAGGCAGGAGGATTGCTGGAGCCTAGGAGTTCAGGGCAGCCCAAGTCACGTGGTGGGACCCTGTCTCAGGGTATGGGGTGTGGAGGGAAGAGGAGGCTGAGACAAGCAAAGTGAGACAGAGACTGAGACGGGCTTCCTTTTCTAGATCTTCCCCTTAATTCACTCAGCTGACATGGAGGGGCAGGAGGCATCATGGGTCACACATCTAGTGAAATCCTTAATTCTCTTTAAAACTTTATTCTTTTCTAAGTATTAAAAACATGAAGAGGCCAGGGGTGGTGCACACCTGTAATCCCAGCACTTGGGAGCTGAGGCAGGAGGATCATTGTGAGTTGAGACCAGCCTGGGCTACAAAGTGAGCTCAAGGCCAGCCTGAACTGCACAGAGAGACCCTGTCTCAAAAAGACATAAATAAATAAATAAAAACATGAAGAGAATCTTTCTCTTTTTTTATCAATAGCACAGCTTCTTTTGAGAGTTTACAAATTCACATTCTACCACGTTCAGTTTTCTTAAAAGCCAGGCAGAAGAAATACCACCTGTGGTGGTTTTCTTAAGACTATCCAGTCCACTACTATTTTTAAAGCAATTCTGTATTTTGCCTTTGGAATGCACCAGAGTATTAGAGAATGGCCTCCTGGGTGTGCCTCATTCACTCCTCTGTTGAGACGGGTTTTCACCAAGGTGTCCTCCGGAGTTCTGCTGCCAGCCTTGTTTCGTAAGGAAAAATAGTAGGACATGTGCAATTGTCCCTGTTGTGGGACAGCTGTTGGAACTATTTCGCCCTATAACACAGCACTTCCTCCACAGGGGCGCATAGGGAAATCTGTCTGCTCTCCATATCAGAATGCAAAATATCACCAACGAACAGTTGGCTTGTTTTGATCTAAAAGTGAGGGGCTATCTTGTGGCCTGCTTCCACATTGCCTAAGCCACTGTGATTTTTCTGGACCACACAGCCACGCCTCATCCTGTCTAATGAGTTCTGCTTTACTGGGAAATGGAATCAGTTTCACAGACACCTCCGACCTCAGTGACTTGTAACAGCAGCTGTGCACAACAGGCCAGGCACTCAGTGGGCTAACTGTGGAGGAGTCTCTGGTACACTTTGGCTTCTACCAGCCTTACACTGACCTTTTCGTTATTACACGTTTTCCTCCGCCATATCACTTAACGTACATATTACAGCTATTTTATTTTGTGTCTTTTAAGCAATGTGGAAACAGCAGGAAGGGAGGGAGACAAATCTGGATCTTCTACCCCCAAGTCTGGTTTTGTTTTGGTTATATTCTCATGTTCCGTCTCTGCAGCCCTTCCCCAAATGTTCACACACACCCAACAAAAGAAAAGGTAAGGTTTACAAATCACACGAGGGAGAAGTGAGTTAAAAGTAAATATGACCGTTTCTAAGAGTGAATAAGAAGAATAAAGAGGAGAAGGAGAAAAGCAAATGAAGAAAAAATAAGATAAAGAGAGGAAATGAAAAGGAAAATAGAAGGAAGAAAGGAAACGTGTAAAGAAGTAACGGCTGTGCTTGGATTGATCACCATGGGGTCTGGTCTTTCCCAGCTGGTGGTGGACATCAGATTGCACAGGAGATTGGAAGGACACTCAGCACTGAGCACCCCGAAGAGCTCTCCGCCTTTCAGCCTGCTGCTCTGAGTGATTTGCCTCTAGGTGGGAGTTCATTGGGTTTAGTAATTTTTTATTTCTCCTCCGCATATTTAAAAAGACTTAGAAGGCGAAAAAGCAGAAGCCACAATGTCCCATCATTTGAGATTAGAGTATCTTTCTCCTGAGTTCAGATACTGTGCATTATGCTCTGGGCGTGAGAGTGCACTGTTTCTACAGCTTTTTAATATTGGTGCTACAGAAAATTGTGGAAAACGAGGTCTGTGGGCCTCGCAGATGGGAGCTGGAGGACGACAGTGCTCCACTATGTGTTCTGGCCTGTCACGTCCCAAGTCATCAAATCCCCCGCGGAACTTCCCTGGCATTAGGACACATGTGCAGGACAGAACGAGTGTCTTGAAACATCCTTTTGGAATCTGACCTAGAATCAAAGGTGAATGACCTAGAGCAAGTTGCTTCACCCCTTCTGGGCCTAGGATTGGATGCGTCATCGCACAGAGCTGTTGAAGGGGGCTTTAAATGGGACAGCCCAACGAAGGAAGGAAGCTGAGCAGCGCTGAGGCTGAGGGCCGGGGCACCCCTTCCTGCAGAAGTGAATGTTTTTGAGCTTTAAACGCTTTGAGGTGAGAGGCCCTTCAGGGAAAAGTAGCCCCTCTGCAGCCAGCACTCAGCGCTCTTATTCCCATTAACCAATGAGAGCAAGGCAGGGGACAGTGGTAGATGCCAGCCTACCGAGCGAGCAAGCGAGCAAGTGGGTGGGGATCAGGGTGGGGCTCTGGTTTAGCCCCTGGGAACCCAACAACTGTTGCGGGCGGGTGGGCGGGGAGGAATCAGTGGGCGGCTCCTAGGGAACAGAAGGGTGTGGCTTGGCTGGGTTATTCCCCAACAGTGACCCAGGCAAGTGTGGAAAGAGCCCACACCACAAAAGTTTGTCCTGGGGCTTGGCCCCCAATCTGCCAGCATCCTCATCTTCAGGGAGCGCTCCCGCTTCCCCAAATGCCACTGCGCATGTGTCACAAAGCACCCTAGGTCACTCGCTTCTTCCTTTGTGCAAAGTTTCTGCCTCAGCTGCTTCTCTTTTTCTGGCATCACTGCCTTTGGCTTTTTGGGGAACCTGGTTCTCAGGACACGGCTTTTTCTATCCAATCCCCCGCCCCCTTGCTTCCTGCCCAGGGCAGAACAACAGCACACCCGTGAGCAGGCTACACGCCCGCTCTCTCTTGGCAACGCAGGCTGTCCCGAGGCAGGCTAGCCCTTATGCGTTTGATCTACGGCAGGAAGCAATAAAAGTCACTTTCCACGTGCCTGTTGTAAGCATATTTTCCAAATTCAAAAGCAAGATTTACTGTCTGTCCTGTACCTAGCGCTTTCTAAGGACTTTGAGACAAAGATGTGACCCTGGGCCATGCCAGGAAACCCAGGATGCACAGCTGCCACGCTCATGCCACATGGGAACTCTCCTCTGGAGATGCCTGTGGGAAGTGCCTCCTCTGGTGTGCAGATTCGGGCCGGTGGGGCTCAGACATGGATTATGCAGGCCTGAGGTGAACGCCCGCTCTGGTGCTACCAGGAAGCCAGGCATAAGCCGTTACAACCTGAAAAGCTCATCCCAATTCCATTCCATGGTTTTATCTGCAGGACGACTCTCCTCCCATGAAGGAACTTTCCTCTTTAGCTCTTGGAACATAGCTGTGACTCTTTTTCAAATATCAGTGCAGCACCCCAGGTATGCCCAATTAGTCACTGATCTGGCATGTATGACTGTGCGCCTCAGAGGAGTGAGGAAAACCTCGTGATTCTGTTGAGCTCCTACTGTGGGTATGAAATTGTGATAGTGCAGGTGTTGGGAGACATTCACTGAACTCATGGCTTCTGCTCTTTCCTCTTCAACTGTAGTCGCAATAATCATGGATCCGTGGCAGAGAGCCACATTTGGCATCAGATGTCCTGGATTCGAATCTCACCTCCTTCCTCTTGATGGTTCTATGGTACTAAGCAAAGTACTCCTGCAAACTGCAAGTCCTCACATCCCAACAAGGAAGCTCTGATGCCTGCTGGCAGGGCCTGGCAGGGTTTGCACACCTGCATGTGGTATAACAGGTGCTACAGAAGGCTGCCTTTCCTTCCTTCCTTCCTTAAGAAGCTTAGAGACTGTGATAAGAACAGGCTTTGTGAAAACTGATGAGGCTGTGGACAGCCACAAAAGCCACCTGGGGTGCCAAAGCATGCTGCCCCGATTCTGTGGTCTGTTGGGGGGGCACAAAAGGCTCTGCCTGGCACTCCTGGGGGGTTGCTTTCAGGCTTCCTTTCTGTGGCCCTGTGCCGGGCCCTCTGTGGCCACATGGGATCAGAGCTCAGAAGGCGACAGGGGTCACCCGCCAGTGATTCTCACCTGAGGGGCAAGGGCAGTCCAGGAACAGGGTGCCCAGGCTAGGGGGCTGGTCCTGGGAGCAAAATGGAGGTCCTGAAGTACTAGCATAGGGCACTCCACAGTGGAAAGACAACACTGATGAGTTTCAGATGTGTGATCTTCACCCTAATCCAATCTGGGCACAGACACCAAGTCCAGCAAAGTCCCTCTGGGTGTCCTGATGTGGCCCCATCCACCCTGGCAGCCCATGCCAAGCTCTCAGAGACAGTAATTTGTTTGGGCCTCCAAATATTCCACCTGAGACCTGCAGATTAAATAATTATCATTACCTCATTGTGCAGAGAAGAAACTGAGCTGCCAAGACCGTACCTCAGTGGCAGGGCTGTAAACCAGGTAATCTGACTCCGAGCCCAGGTGTCCTGATGAAAATACAAATGGCCTGTCAGTTTCACAGGGGTTCCCCAAAGCTACAGGGGTGGTGGCTCCTATCTGTTCTCCCCGGTTTTCTCTCTCCTTCCTCTCTCTGTCTCTCTTCCTCTTTTTCTCTCTCTTTGCCTCTTCTGTGGCAACAATATGAGATATAAGTAGAAGTGGTAGGTGCCATGTTCTAGGCCAGACCCTTAAAAAGAACTCTTGTGCACCCCATATGCTGATGACAGGGATGCAGGGATTGCTGCCGAGAAAGCCATTTTGCTGCTCTGAAACACTTCCCACTTTATGTGAAGCAGAAATAAACTTAAGTTTGAACTACTGTATTTTGGACTTCTTAGTTATAGCAGCCCAACATTTGCTCTAGTGAGCGTATTTATGTGTCTGATAGTAGTTGTGGAGAAAGGGATTGTGGGACAAGATGAATGTAGGAAAGGCATTAAAGCAGGTCTACGTTGCCAGCAGGTTCTGCCGGACGCAGTCATTTGAACTGTGGGCATTGTGTTGGACCTCACACTTAGGCACACTAAGGTTGCTCTCAAAGGTTTCAAGTGGCGTGATCAAAGAACGCAGACTGCAGTCAGGAGGCCAAATTCCAGCTCTGCTTTTTCTGCCTTATACAAGGTGCTTAATCTCGTGGAGCTTAGGTTTCTCCCTCTGTAAAATGAAGGTGACGATATCTGTCCCCAAGGTAGCACATAACAGACACCGGATACTCTCGCATGCAGCCCCTCTGCCTGGCTCCAGCAGGAGACCGGTGACATGCGGGCACTGGGCAGATCCCAACCACCCCTTGGCTCAGCAGCCCACCATGGAAAGGCACAGGTGGGGGCCTGTGGGGATCCATGGTCAGTGCTGAGCGGTGACAGGCCTAGGGCAATGCTGACACCCTCGAGGAGTCTTTTTACAACAGGGTGGATCGCGGACCTCCACGGCGGGAGGGCCTTGTGGCATCTGGGAAACTCCACAGTCCGGACCACTGCGCAGAAGTGCTAAGATCATGATCCGCCCCTCTGGGATCCTGGCATGACCTGCGAGGTCAGAAGTGCCCCAGACAAGAATGGCAATGGGTTCAAGTTCTAGATGTCGTGGTTCTGGTGGCTGCAGTCTACACTGTGAAACCTGGGAAAACTTTGCCAGAAGCCCAGGGCTGACACTGACCCGAACTGCTCCCAGGCCCCAGGGAAAGCTTTCTTAACAGATCTACAACCACTGGACATTGTACAAACAAGGAGATCACAGTGAACATCCAAACCCCATCACCAGCACTCCAGCTTGCACTGCAGAAGGGTATTGCTCATCAGAGACCTAAACTCCTCAACCACTAACTCCAGTCCTGTCCTTGGTCATAACCAGACCCCACGTGGCTCTTCTCAAACAGTGCGGCTCCAACCACACAGGGGACTCTGCTCCTCTGGGAGCTGCTGGATTCCTAGAAGCAGAGCACCAATTCTGGCCCCCCCCCGCCCGTCTTCACTTCATGCTGTCCACAGTCAGTCCAGTTCTGGGTTTGTAAGCACCCTGGGAATTGTTTTTCTTCCTAGACAGTGACAGAGGCTCCAGGCTGCAGGGTCTAGGCAGAGATGCAGCAGCCTGGGACAAATGCGGTCCCTTCCCGGAAGGGTACACACCCAGGAAGTCAAATCAGCAGTGGCTCAGACAGATGAGAGCTGCATTTCAGGCCGATGAGTCTAAAAGAGAAAAAAAATGCAAGACACGCCGTTCAATTTGAACTTCAGATCAATGACTGCACAGGATATATTTGTACTGAAAACAATTCATTCATGACTTGAAATTCAAAGTTGACTGGAAGCCCTGTATTTTTATTTGGTGAGTCCGGCAATGTCCCTTCAGAGCTGGGGGTATAGCTTAGTGGTACAAGTGCCTGCCTGGCAAGTGCAAGGTCCTGAGTTCAATTCCCAGTGCTAAAAAAAAAAGAACTCTCCAGAAGTTATTTTCAGCCACTCCTAGCCCCTTACCCTGACATCCTTGCCATGGCAAAGTTTTAGCCAGCACCTGCTGAATGCCCTCAGCCTGGTGAGAGCTAAGATGCTGGGAAGTTGCACTGAGCACAGAGTGTCAGGATTTAAAGACTCGAATCAAAGAGGCTGAGTGAGAGGACGTCCGGGAAGATGGTGACCGGGTAGGCAGCAGAGAGAGAACCTCCCAGAGGATTACCACCCAAACAATGAAATATAGCAATATGAAGACAGAAATAAGGACTTCCGGGAAGAAGATGACCAGCC
>PVLD010020592.1:0-33540 GCA_004027595.1 Dinomys branickii | reverse complement strand
TTCTCCGCAAACTAGGTCTAGAGGTTCCATTCAAACCAGCTATTCCTCTTCTGGGTATTTTCCCAGAAGATCTGAAAACATCATACCACTCTGACATATGTGCACCCATGTTTATAGCAGCACAATTTGTAATAGCTAAAATGTGGAAGCAACCCAAGTGCCCATCCACAGAAGACTGGATTAAAAAATTGTGGCATTTCTATATAATGGAATATTATTCAGCTATAAAGAAAGACAGTTTTGGGGACTTTGTAGGCAAGTGGTCAAAACTGGAGTCCATACTCTTAAGTGAAATAAATAAATAAATAAATACATAATACATAAATAAATAAATACATAAATAAATACATGTGCAGGCAACGTATTGTATCACTGGTGTAAGAACCCGAGCGTGGGAATATAAACTAAGATTCATGAAGGAAATCGTGTTCTAAAACAAAGAACAGATGGGACTAGGGAAAGGAGAAAAGAAAGACAAAAACGTATGTATATATGAATATACATACAAGCGGGAGGGCTAACATGGTTCTACTATTGTATTATATCACTTAATGCTAAGGAATAATCGACGGGTTATTTGATCAATCTTGTATGTCTGTATGTGTTATCCTGAACACACACTTCAAAGATATCAATATGCAAAGCAGCAACTATTGGTGGTATTTTGTTGTTGTTGTTTGCCTGTTTTGTTTTTTGTCTTTGGATTTTTGGTTTTTGTATTTTTTCTGTTGTTGAGAAGATTAATTGACTAAATTTGCATGTCTGTATATGGGTTCATATATTTACACTTCGAAGATATCAATGGATAAAGCAATAACCACTGTTGAGACCATGTCACCTTGTCTGTAGATTAGTTGTGACTATTATTTTTTATGCTAATTGGTGTCTGTTTGTTCGTATGTTTTTGTACTTTTATTTTTTTTAAATAAAAAAAAGAAGTGAAATAAATCAGATGTACATATGTGAACATCGTATTTTCTCCCTAGTGTGAGAAACAAAGAGTAAATAAGGTCTAAAATGTAAAATAGATACTGTGAAATGGGAAGAAACTGTTTGAAAGGAAACAAGAACTAGGATGGAGAAAGGGGAAAGGATAGCAGGGAAAAAGGAAAAGAATTCAGGTCTGTCTAATATTAGTGTCTTAGTTCATTAGAAAGGAAGGTGTGTGATAGTATCGATTAGAGAAATTTTAATGCCCATGTCTTGTACTTTGAATAACTACTTTAAAGATAAACAATATGCAGTGTATTAACTTGTTTTTCTATTATTTTGTTATAAAACTTTGACTTTGTTTTACCTTTTTTCCACAAAATAAAAAAATCAACTTAAGAAAAAAATGTTTACGTGTCAGTAGGCTCCAGACTCCTCACAGGTATAATCTTCAATAGATGTTTCTTCTCTTGATAACAGGTACAATTGTGCAATCAGCAGTTCTGATGACCGTAGTCTATTTCGACGCCTGAAACTCAATTATGCAATTTTTGATGAGGGCCATATGTTAAAGAATATGGGCTCTATCCGCTACCAGCACCTTATGACAATTAATGTAAGAGTGTGTTTATAAATTGATTTAAATCGTGATAAAATTTCAGGTTATGTAATTGTGACATACACAGTATTTTATATCCAGAGTCCACAGACTTTTTCTGTATGAAGCCGGATAGTAATATTTTAAGACTTGTAGTCCCTGTCATCTCTGTCACATGTTGTTTTGTTTTAAAGATGCTTTAAAAAGATTGTTAACTTCTTAACTCATCACCCATGTGCCTCAGTTTACCAACCTGTGTTTTATGTGGTAAATTATATATTGTTTATCTTTTATCACCTTGTAAAAGTAATGTAAGGACCCACACTACCTACTTACAAAGACCAGTAATTTTAACATTCTCCCATAAATACAGCAAATGATGATAGCAAGCAACACATATCTAAGTTCTTAGCCTGTTGTCACAGAATGTTAAATTATTAATAATGGCTTTGATTTTCCTCCCCTCTCACCCTGTATCCCTACTCTGGGCCAGATAGGCAAAAAGGAAGTGTCTCTCTTAAAAAACAAAACCTAATATAAATTTTATCTTCTTTCACAGGCAAATAACCGATTACTGCTCACAGGCACACCTGTGCAGAATAATCTGTTAGAACTAATGTCATTGTTGAATTTTGTTATGCCACATATGTTTAGTAGCAGCACCAGTGAAATACGAAGAATGTTCTCTTCAAAGACAGTAAGCATATGTGCATGTTTTCTCCCAATCATGCTACTTTGTGTTTTACTTGGGCTGTTTTTCTGTTTGTCTTTGTTCTCATAGTGTGTATGTTCTATGAAATAAGTTAGTTGAGGTTCCTGTATTTGGATCAATTCAGAAATCAGCCAATATATAGATGAAGTCATTAATGTGTAAAAATTTTGGATTTTTTAAATATCCTAATTATATGAGGGATGACAATATTAAATTGAAGGAGAGACAAATAAATGACATGTATGGTAAAACTGGACAAAGGTAGTATGTCCAGAAAATATCTGTATGTTTTGAAATAAAATTCATAAACTTTTTTCAGTACAGAAATTTTATATAGATTCTGCCTCTCCCAGATCACCTTTTTAAAGAATTTTCCATAGTATCTTTCAGTACAAACCAACTGACCCTCTCCAAAGAAAAGGGCAGATCGAATCAAGGAGCAACATATCACTGAGCTACATTCCCCAGCGCTTTTTTTTATTTTGAGACAGGGCCTCATTAAATGGTCCAGAGTGACCTTGAACTCCTGATCTCTCTGCCACAGCTTCTAGCGTGGTTGAAGTTGAGGGCAGGCCCATTTAAGTGCCTTTTCAACATTGCATGAATTCTTTCCACTTAATATCCAAGTTTTGAAATAGGCAGATTTTATGAATAGAACTACATTACTTTCCTAGTTCCGGTTCCTAAGATATGGGCAATCCCCCTCACATGCTTGAATAAAATTTCTATTTTTTTTTTTAATACTGGGAATCGAACCCATGATCTCAGGCTTGCCAGACAAATGCTCATGCCACTGAGCTATATCCCCAGCCCCAAAATTTTGCTTTTTAATTTTGCCAAATGAACAGTTTTTGTTCTTGCAACTCAATAGTTTTATCTAGGTACCGTCCCATCTTCGTTTACCTGATCTGTGTCAGACAGCCCTGTTTCTTTTAGGACCATTTTCCACAAAATTCTCTTCCTCTTACACACATACAAACATTTTTATTTTGTGAGAGTTATCTGGGTTACCAGCTGTTGACTCAGTCAGTTGCTTGGTTAGTTCTGAGCTCCAGCCTAGTGCAGTTCTGATTCATTGTCTCAGAATAGTACATGTGTAAGCATGTGAAACCTCAGAATACGTACAGAGCTCTCTGAATTATAACCCAGAATTGAAAACATGAGTTTCTGTACACTATAAATTGCTTCTGTAAAAAATTTTCTAGATTGTAATAATGCACAAGATATTCATGTTGTATAGTTTTATATTATTATAATTTAAATGAATAATTTCTAAAAGTATGTTTTATTTTGCTTAGAAACCAGCAGATGAGCAGAGTATATATGAAAAAGAGAGAATAGCTCACGCAAAACAAATTATAAAGCCATTTATTCTCAGAAGAGTAAAAGAAGAGGTAACCGCATGTTTTTTATCATGACAGTTTTTAAAATTCTGTTTTCTTCTTTATTGAACACCTTAAACTCTCTCCCTCAGGTTCTCAAGCAGCTGCCCCCCAAGAAAGATCAGATCGAGCTATGTGCCATGTCAGAGAAGCAGGAGCAACTCTATTTGGGTCTTTTTAACAGACTGAAAAAGTCTATCAATAACCTAGGTAAAAGCTGCTTTGCAGAGGTTTATGTAAAAAAGTATTGTGGACTGCATTTTTTTTTTTTTTTTTTTTTTAGTGATTTGCTGATTTTTAAAACTTAGTTGGAATTTGAAGAGATAATTTTAGAACTTCAAAATATGGATATAGTTCAACACATTGCTATCAGTTTGATTATTTTAAACTGTATTGTCTTCGTCACAGAAAAAAATACAGAAATGTGCAATGTCATGATGCAATTGAGAAAAATGGCCAATCACCCTTTATTGCATCGGCAGTATTACACAGCTGAGAAACTTAAGGAAATGTCTCAGCTCATGCTGAAGGTAAGGGTTTGCACCACTTGCTGGCTGGAAGTTGCACTGCTGCACCCACTAGGCATTTTTTCATCCTTTTGTCACACATTTAAGAACAACTTTGTTTGTTTGCAGTGCTGGGCATCAAACATCAGGCCACACTCATGTTAGGCAAATACCATACCCCTGAGCTATATCTCCAGCTGTTAAAATAATTTTTAAGACAGAGTTCAAGGTAATTTGAAGGACAGAGTTGCCAAACAGACTGATAAATTAGGTCAACAATCTGTGTCCTTGAAGTAGTGGCTTTGTAAAGTTTCACTGTAACACGTCAGGCCTCCCTTTTTATGTTGTCCCCATCTGGTTTCTCACTGGTGGGACAGTCCCACGGCATAGTTCATTGGCAGAGCCTGAAGTGTTTGCACTCTAGATCTACCCAAAAGGTTTTGTAATTACTGAACTAGACTCCCACAATCTGTCCCACACAGTTATGTGTCTCCCATTCGTTTCTTCTCTGTTGTACTTTGCCTTCATAGTTAACTCTTACTTTTTGCCTCATTGTCTTTTAGTACTTTATCCTTATTTTGTATTACAGATTTGTGTGCTCAGTGCAGTGTTTTCTTTTTGAATCTTTTTTTGTTTAAACTTTTTATAAGAATTGTAAACATGTAAAAGTAGAGAGATTACATAATGGAACCCTCTGCCCATGTAAACTTTGTCAACTTTCATGTTCAGTAATATTGCTGTTTTGTTTATTCCCTGGGTCCTTCCCCAGGATTATTTTGATGTAGATTGTGGACATTATTTTATCTACAACTATTCAGTATAGTAGTTCTGTAATAGTAAGAATTTCCTCCCTTTATTATATCTAAAATATTAATTTTCTTTGCTAAGTCTGTTTACACTAAAATGTGCAGTGAACTAGGTGTTTTTTCAGATGTGATTAAATGGTTTGACCATGTTATAAATTGTCACTTTGGCATGTACTGTGTTTTATATTAAAAAGGAACCTACACATTGTGAGGCTAACCCTGACCTAATCTTTGAAGACATGGAAGTGATGACAGACTTTGAACTGCACGTGCTTTGTAAACAGTACCGACATATTAATAACTTCCAGTTAGACATGGACTTGATTTTGGATTCTGGGAAATTCCACACTTTAGGATGCCTCTTGTCTGAATTGAAACAGAAGGTATTAAAACAATATATTTTCTTTTAAACTTTTTAAAGTAGTTCTGGCCTTAGTTGACATTCTTGAAGCTTTTATCTATGCATCTCTCTTCTAATTCTTCTAGAATCTACTGTTCTGAACATTTTCTTGACATACTTCGGTATATGTTTTCCTGATTCTTTTCCTCTTTGGGAAACTTAAACAAGAGAATAAAGTGTAGACCACATCTATATTGATTTTTTTTTTTTTTTAATAATTTCAGGTGTCACTTCATAGGTGGCCATCTATATGATTATTTCAAAATAAGTATTTTGAAGATGCCACTTATTAATGCTGTAGTTTTGTGTGAAACAGCTTAGATATGTAAATTGCATTTAAATATTTATGCAATTATATGGGTGGCATTTTCTGTTAAGGAAATCACTGTCCTTAAAATCAAAACTGAGCCCTTACATATAGGAATTAAGGTAAGTTATTCATATGTAAACTAAAAGAAATGTAAGCATCTTTTTTTATATTTATTTATTTTATATTTATTTATGTTTAAACAATTGATCATTAGATAACTTTTATCATAGGAAATTTTCTGCAGTCATCACCTTGATGGAATGTTCCTGCCCATTCAAACGTGTCACGACTTAGAGGGGCATGGTGGTTTTATTCTCCCATTTCTAATCCCTGTGTGTGTTTTCACAGGGTGACAGAGTTGTATTATTCAGCCAGTTTACTATGATGTTGGATATTTTGGAGGTTCTCCTAAAACACCATCAGCATCGGTACCTCAGATTAGATGGGAAGACTCAGATTTCCGAAAGGTTGGTACATTTCCCATTGGTTTCAGAACATCACTCATGTATCATTTATTAGAATTCTAAATGTCTAGAGCATCTGGTGAGAGTTTTTTGCTTTCACTATTATATTTAGATGGTGAAAATTATGTCTTAAAATGAGATGCTTTTTTATTTTAAAGAGAAAAAAATAAGATAACAAAGACAAAAACAATACAAAATTTCAAAACAAGATGATAGGAAATTAACAATGGTTGTTAAACTACGTATTGTTATCCTCAACGAAGTTGCTGAGATTATCAAATGTAAGAATGCAAGATTGATTAAAGAGAAGAAAAAATAATTTAAGAAAATACTAGAAATGATCTAGAGCTTTACTAAACAAGAAGGTAGCAATTCAACAATGGTTGTAAAATGAGATACATTTTTTTTCTAATTTTTCTTCTACATTGCATACAAGTGAATTTTGGAATAGTTGGAGAGTTAAATAGTTTCCCTATTTAAAAGACTGCTTAGGATTTAGAGTATCTTCTCATTTTAAGATTAATTTTGTTTTTAATTTTTAAAGGATTTTATTTTTCTTTGTACCTGGAATCAAACTCAAATCCTTGCACTTGCCAGGCAGGTGCTGTGCTCCTGAGCTTCCCCAGCCCATGGATTTTTTTTTTTTTTTAAACAATGCTTTTTCTAGTGATAACTAATACCTGATTTATTTTTATCACCCAGAGACATTTCCTTTTTCTGTATTAGAGTCAAAATAAAACATCAGGCTAGAAGAGAAGTCACTGATACAGTTTGATCTGTGGTTGTTGCTTTTTCAGATACATTGTCCACCAGTAGGAACTGATACAGCCTTCTGAGGTTAAAGATTTCATATGTAGTAGTTAGATGAATTAAAGTGATCATAAGACAAAATTAAACACATTGAATGGTTTGATTAAATTAACTATGAGAGTGATGGTTGAATTAAAGTAATAGTTAATTGGCAGAGGAATAGGAAAGAATTGGTAGGTCCGAAGATTCTTCAGCAATATAACATAGCTGCAGGCAAAGTTAACAATTCCAAGAGCACTTATCTGTGTTTTCAGGTCTCTTTTCCATGTGATCTGATGGTTTTCAATTTTAATTACATTACTCATCTTTTAGTGACATTTAACCTAATATATTTATCTTACAGAATTCACCTAATTGATGAATTTAATACCGACATGGATATTTTTATATTTCTGTTGTCAACAAAAGCGGGTGGATTAGGAATAAATCTTACTTCGGCAAATGTTGTTATACTTCACGATATTGATTGTAACCCTTACAATGACAAACAAGCAGAAGATAGATGCCATAGAGTAGGCCAGACTAAGTAAGTATTTTAGATTGGAATTCACTTTTAATTACATTACTTGAGGGTCTCAGTATATATTTAAGGTTGGCTTTGAATTCACTGGGTAGCCCAGGCTGGCCTGAAACTCACAGTAACCCTCATACCTTAACCTTGCAAATATAGGCATATATGCCACGACACCTGGTTCAATTGAAATCGAAAACTGCATAGTTTCGATGAATTATTGTAAGAGCCAGGTGTTACGGTGCAATGAAGAGGTTAGCGTTTTTTTGTGTAATTCCTCTATACACAGAGTTTTTTCCTTAAACTTTAGTTCGAATTTACATTTGGTTTTTTGCTGTGTATTCCAGGCTGGCCTTAAACTTGGGTAATCCTGCCTCAGGCTCCCAAGTGCTGAGACTACAAGTGTGCACCACCATGCCTGGCCTAGCTATAAAGTACAAATATGTTTTTCCTCTCTGATCAATACAAAAAGATCTCTAAAAATTTTAATTGCTCAGAAAAATGTGAAAGAATTCAAATTTAAGGATGTTTATTAAACTGTTCATATACTTCTTAATATACTTCTCATATATCAACTTTAGTAACCAGTAGACATTTCTTGTTTGTTTTAGAGAAGTACTAGTTATAAAATTAATAAGCCAAGGGACAATTGAAGAATCCATGCTAAAAATTAATCAACAGAAATTGAAACTAGAACAAGATATGACCACAGTAGATGAAGGTAAGCTGTGTATAAGCTCAGCCCAGGATTTATTAAAATGTGAATCAGTCACTGCAAGTGGACAGCAGGATGGCCTGAGTTCTTTACCAATGTACATGGTCTGGGGAGTGAAATGGAGGATGCTAAACATGCTTGGGTCTGAAGTACAAGAGTAACTAAAAGCAGTTTTGCCCAACTTGATACGAACTCTTTGGTTTTGAGAAATTTTGTCTCATCCAACATTTTATCTTATCTCCATCATGGCAAAATCACAGAAATAAAATTATGTTTGGATATACAGTCTTATTGACAGCATTATAATTTTCATTACATGAAAATATTTGTGAACCTAAAGGTTTAAAGTATAGGGCATTAACTTTTCAGTGGCATAGTTAGCTTCACACAGAACACCACCATTTGTATTAATTTCATTTGACTAGTAAATATTTATAGGAAGAGAGTAATAAAGCATGTAGTTTTGAAAATTTAATAATTTTCAGCTCTGCAGGTGGACGGACTGGGCCCCTAGAAAGAACACTCAAATAAATGACTCCTGTCCACACCACCTTGTTCAAAAGTTAGTTCTAGGTTTTATAAATTTTAACTTAGTACTTTTGAAAAAATAATATATTCATATAGTTTAAAATGGAAAAGACATTGATGGCTAAAAAGAGCTTCCTGCTCTGTTCCCATGCTTCCCCATAGGGTGATGGTTCACAGCCTGCATGCGTGGGGAGTGTATGCGCATGCATGTGTGTGTCTGTGTCCGGGTATTTACAATGGTAGGAACAAATCAGCCCATGTATTCTCTTTGTATAAGAGAACATACACTCTGCACCTTGCTTTTCTCATTAAATAAGAAAGTTCAGTTGGACACTGTTTTTTTTACAATTTTTGTAAGTATTCCTAATATTGGTGATGGTTCATATTTCTATTGAATATTTACTGTGTCCCATTAGTTGGTTAGGCGCTGTGTACCATACACAAGTGAGTACATTTTAATCTCTCTTTAAAGAGCAAGAAAGATACGTGATCAGATCAGTACCTGAAATTCTTGTTAGCATTTACTTCAAGGTGTTGTGGATCTTTGGGGTGTGGGCACTAGAGGGAGGAACTCTGGGTAAGAATCAGTCAGCTGTTACACCTGCAGCATGCAGGTAAGTATAGACCGACAGTCATTGCTGTGGTGTGTTAGCTTGGGGCAACTTGGCAGTTTCAGATGATCCCGCAAACACAGCAGAGCTAACCTCAAGCAGGTTCCATGTGGGCACTGTTCCTGCTAATTTGTTAGAGCACTTTTTAGAAATTTAAGGGGTTATGGATTTTACCCTAAATAGAGAGATTAAATAGTTAATTATTGTGGTACTCTGCTGCTTGCTTGTCGCCTGGCTCCCTCCTGGGCTGGCCCACTTCCCCAGAGGTGAAGTGACCTTCAGTCTTGCAAAGTGAGGGTGCAGGTGAGGCAGAGTTGGAAGAGGATGTTGTATTCAGACAGCACTTTCTTGTCATCCCTGTGGCCTACTCGTGTCCCTCAGATTTAGGTGCTCTGAATACTGAGCCTTCATGTTGTCCATCTGGGGGGGATGGCTGTGGGCGCCTCTTCCCGCCCTGGTTTGCACCCGCGTTTCCCCCTGCAGTGGCTCCTTGTGGCCATGAAGTGACCTTGCCTTGCCCACTTGTGGGGACCCGGTGTTTGGCTGTGCCTGTTCATCCGCTTCCCGTTTTCCCAATTTTGTTGCAAGGTGCTCACTCTGTTGCTTTTTTTCTTCTTGTGTTTCATTCTCTCCAACACCTCTTCTTGGCGTGGTGTGTTAATGGTATTTCAGATGGGAGCAGGGGTGGCATGTGTTTACAACCATTTGGTATATTCATGTAAACTACTGTGTTCATATAAATTTGATCAGGCTGAAAGTTTGCCTGTTTTGTCTTCAAATGTTTGCTAAATGGCAGCTTACTTCAGCTATGTTCTCAGACATTATCCTTATAAGGTTCACCTCCGGAGACTTCTCCCCCACGCATCTCTTTGTAATAAGGCCTTTCCTCCTTTGTCCTCTGTCTTGTTAAGGCTGTTGCTGTGTTTTCCACCAGTGTGTGTTTTATTTCGTAGATACAGGAATACACTGTCATCTTTCATTTACTGTCAGCGATAAGCTTGTCTTCACTTGTGCCCTTTTAGTTTGCTAATTGGGAGTCCTCCTTACACAAAAGGCACACTGGTAAGGGAGTGTGCAGATGTCTTCTGCTAACGGTGCCCTCTTTGTGAACCCCAACAGTCAAAGGCCATGCCATGTATGCTTGTTAGATTTTCTGTTTCTAGAGCTTGCCTTGCCTTCGTGGTTCTCAAGTGGAAGCAGCATCCTTAAGAAAGGGCCAGATGGAAATACAGATCCCGAGTTCCTCCTTACTCAGAGACTGTGGGAGTTCCTCTCAGTAGTCAGGTTTAATAAGCCTTCCAGGTGATTCCACCTTGAAATAAAGACTGTGAGGTGTGTGTGTGTGTGGTTTTTTTTTATAGGAGTAATTTAATTATATTATTAAGTGTTCCTTTTATGGAAATTTTTACATAATACTGAAATTGTACAGTAAATGAAAGTCTGATGCTTTAACAGTTGTAACATTTGCAGTGTTTGTGTTATGGTTTGTGTCCACATGTCTCCCCAAATCCTCATGCAGTTAATGCGTGGCTTTTAGAGTTTATGACTGATCCATGATCCAATGCTGGGATTATGGGTGTGAGAGCTATACCCACCCTAGAGTGGATAGTTTGCTGGGATTACGGGTGTGAGAGCTATATCCTAGGGTGGATATTTTGTATATGAAAAGAAAGAGGCTACTGGCTGCCTCTCCTGCTGTGATTCCTCCCTTGCGCTTGTTGCTTTGCTGTGTACCGCCACCATGAACTGTTGCCCTCTGCCATGTGCCACTGTGCCTCAGAACCAGCCAAGTATGGCCTGAAACCTCTGCAAACTGTAAGCTAAATAAACCTTTCCTTCCTTCATTTTGGGTGTTGGGTATTTTGTCTCAGCAACAAGGAATAAGTAACCAAGACAGTTTGCGTCATCTGTCTTTTCTGACTTCTGAATTATTAGTGTCAACTGTAAATATTGCAGTTCATTTCAGAATTTCTTGTAAGTTTTCACAATAGTTTTTTTATATGCGAGAAAGTCACCCTTAATCTCCAGACACTATGTTTTCTCCATATCCAGATTTCTCCCTATTGTCCTTTTAATGTCTCTTATAGTATTTCTGAAACCACAACCCAAAGTTCATAGTTTGCATATCATTGTATTATGTCTTTAGTACCTTTTAAGTTAGTGGAACTGTTGGTGCTTCCCTGCAGGAGAGTACTCTTATAATTTAGATTGTAACTGTGGCATGCGTTTGTGAGAGAAGTGATTGGTTGTGCTGCATTTTAGCCCCATCTAATTTATAAAATTGGTCACCCCTTATAGGTGTAAAACAGATCAGCAAGTACTTGTGAATTGACAGATGCAGCATTGTCAGTAACTAGCAAGTTAATAAATCAGTTTATCAGAAATATCCTCAGTACTTGTTGAATTAATCAGGAATGGGTGGATACAAAGTGACTTATTCCTATAAGTAGCTAAATACTGGGATCCCATTTCATTAAAATACAGGGCAACCATTGGAGAAAAGAAGGTAATTATGTTACAACCCTCAGGTGGTACATTATGTTCACAGTTTTATGTGGTCTTGAACTAGACAGTATTGTGTACTATCCATGTTTACACTTTCCCCATTGTCTTTCTTGTGTGCCAGGAATCAGACTCAGGACCTTGTACCCGCCAGGCAGGCACTTGTGCCACTGAGCTGTACCCTTGACCCCCTTACAGCCTTTATTTTAGCCTTTTTTTTTTTTTTTTTTTTTTTTTTTTTTTTTTTTTTTTTTTGCGGTACTGGGGATCGAACTCAGGACCCTGCGCTTGCTAGGCAAGCGCTCATTCCACTGAGCTATATCCCCAGCCCCAGCCTTTTTTATATTAAAAAAAAAAAAGACTAATTTTAAATTTTGGTTCAGCTGGGATTTAAGGGCTTTGTCTTCCCCACTGATTGTAACATAAATGTTTTTCTTATATTTAGCAAATGTAGAAATTACCACTCACTATGTAAATTAGATACACTCTGAACTTTGCATCTTTTGTCAAAACAGAATCCTAATCCTAGGTGATGATGCTGGCAGTGGAAATAGTCCTAGTAAAATTCACAGGGTTACGGAGGTATCTCATGGGATACTAAAGTAAACTGGACCTTGAAAAATGAATAGAGTTCACCAAAAATGGAGAAAAATTGAGAGAATTTTGCATAACGTATTTTTACAAAGCTTTTAATGCCACTTTCTGGTCTGCAGGCGATGAAGGGACTATGCCAGCAGATATAGCCACGTTACTAAAGACATCAATGGGCCTGTGAGGTGAGAATTTTGAATTCCTGATTGACAAGGAAATATCAACTTGGTGCACTCAAGGACATTTACATTATGATGACCATGGGGTTTATGAACATTTGTAACTTTTTATAATTTCCATATTGCATTTCTCATAGTATGGACAACTTTTGCCACTAACGAACTCTCCAGATGCTCACATGAATTTCGTAAGAAGCCACAAATAGGTAGTCCTGAAGACGTTGAATAATCATTTTACAAAGCAGTTTTCTGAATGGGGATTAGTTGGTGATTGTTTGTAACAAATATGCTAATGCTTTAGAAATGTCAGTATTTTTGTAATTATTTCTACCTCCAAATATATATATTGTCTTTCACTGGATAATGTGTGTAGCTTTTTACATGTGCCTTATTTGACGATGCTTATGTCTTGTTTTTGCTTGTCTCATTTGAAATTCTTTTTTCCTAAGTTAGTTTAAAAAGTGCAGCTGGGTAGGGTTTAGCATTTGTTTTGTTGCTATTTGAAGCAGATGTTCACCAATATCAACAAGAACTCAACCTGAACCTAAAGGTGGCATTCCACGTCCAACATCCCCAGGTCCTCTCCGCACTTCCGTTTGGCGAGGCACTAAGTTGTTTTCCAGTGAGTAGTTAACTAGTGAGCAGCCCTCATCCTACGCCATCGACCCCCCCCTCCACCGTTGGTTTCTCTACTGCACTCGCAGTGTGCGTTCCTCTGCCTCCCCTTGTGTGTGTTTTCATTGATTTCCCCCTGGCGTTTGCTTCTGCTGAAACAGGCCCCATCACGCCTGCTCCACTGTCTTCCTCCAGCAGTTTCTCCTCGCTGTGCCCCTACACGTCAGCACACACGGGCGACACTTCTCTAGTTTGTCAGAGCAAGTTAACCTGAAGCTGTCTGACTTGAGCAGACTGGATGTGACTTCAAGTTACGGCAGCGTGAGGTGCTGCACAGAAATAGGTCATTAACACTTATCAAAAAATATAATTTGTTTCCAGAATTTCCAGTTCAGGACTGCCTGAAGAGGGAGCCATTGTTCAATTCCAGTTCAGTGTGGGTGACAAAGTAAATTGAGAAGTAAAGTCGTCTTTTATTATATCTTTCTTTAAATTTTTGCCTGTCAGTCTATATTGCTGTTTTTATTACACATCAGTTTCTTTGTATAACTTGTGAGTTTCAGTGTTTTGTTTTTATTATGTAAATATCATTATAAATAAACTTATTTATAAATCAAAGATTTGGTAATTATTGGAGATCATACGTTTCAAGACGTTTAACTGCTAGGAAGCTACATAAGTAAACCCCCTACATTTAGAAGGCCAATGAAGCTCTTAGAGTGGTTCTTTAAATGCCACAGGCTCAGAAAACTCATTTCAGTGGATGTACTGAAAGTGCATTGAATACACTGAACATATTTTAGCATTGTGGGGCTAAAAAAATTCTGAAATGTTAATACTACCTCCTTCTATATCACAGTACCCAAATCACTTGGTCAAATTGTTGGGAATTTTACCTTTTAAAGTCTTACAATGGATTTTTCCTAACTTTTCTGTATCAGTGTATCTTCAGTGATAGGCTGTTTTTTTTTTTTTAATGTTGTTGTTATATTTTATCTCTTAATGTAGCTAGGTTCTTCCTGTGATGCTCTCTGTTGGTTTAATAAAAATATTTGTGATCATAAGTTGTATTTTTACACCATTTTAATAGTTTAACCCTCTTCTTACCTTTAAATATATATTATATTCAGCACAAGTGAGATCATCTCATGTTCTTAGTGTTGTCGTTCTTCAATAAATTGCGATTTATTACTTAGGATGTTTTCTCATTTGTCCCTTCATTGGGCAGTTGTCAGTAAACAATGACTGTTCCTAAAAAGCAAACAGTTACTGTAATAACCAACTAAAGTAACATTGTTTTAAAAATGCAAGTCACCCTGGGATTGGAAATGTATCTATATATGTCTTCATACCCCTTCAGGGTCCATCAGTACTTTGTAACAAGATTGTAACTTACTCGAATAGGTATTTATATTAAAATTGCCCTGCTGTTGGTGTTGCTAGGAACATCAACTAACAATTGGCATTACTCTTGTGTATAGTGGAGAGGAGGATCCCGTGGTTCGTGGTTTGGCTGCCATGTGTACAACTGTTAACTAGCCCATACAATTAAAGAATTATTTTAATGCTTCCCAGATTCCATTTTTTTCTGATTATAAGTACTTAAGCTGCTCTAATTTCTCCTTCCCTCTTTCTAAGGAGGAGATACATACTGAGTCCAAGTTGATAACCTAAGGGTTATGATAATGTTAAGTATTTCCTTGTGGAACTGCCATGGTTGTATGTTATACTTGAATTATAAGTCTTATATACACTTCATTTTCATAATTTTGCATAAGCATTGTATTTGTCACGCTTAGTGCATTTGCTACCTACTACAGCTAGTCAGAATATACTAATAGAGAGGAACATGAACTTTATAAGAAGGAAGTTCATACCTTCATTGTTTAGAGCAGTGACAGTGAACCCTACATGCACCACAGTGGATTGTTTCACTGAAAGGTCTAAAAGTTTGCCATCACTGATAGTATTTGAAATTTTATTTTAAAGAGAATTTAAAAATTCGCAACATAGACAACTCTATTGTTTCTAATTTTTCATTCTCTTTAATGGCTTGACCAATCTTGCCTTGCATCATTACATCTAAATTTTGCTGAAGATTTTCTTTTGGATCAATTCTGGGGTATCAGTCTGAATGAGATTTAGTCTCTCATTGGTAACGACTAATAACAGAAATTTGATCCTAGGAGTCCAGGTTCCTGTGAAATTTTGTGTAATAATAATTTATGAGGGATTTAGCAATTTCTTTTTTAAAAATGGTACATAATTGGGAGGAAATAAGCACCTTAAACAGATCATAATTCATGTCTACCTGGACTTCCCCTTCATGTTCTCTTTCCTCTGTGCTTCCAAATATAGTGCTGCCTCTTTGTATCTATCTTGTGACATAATAATCTAGTATTAACAGGCAAGTTTTGATGTTCCTATAGTAGTTTAAAATGGATTCCTAGAGGAAGATGTATTTTGTTATATGAAAAATTCTATTTAAATGGCTTGTTTGTATAGGCAGTTCTTTGCACAGTAGGAAAAAACTGTAAAAATGACTGCAAGTTGAAATTGTGCAAAATGTTAGAAATTCTTAGGGAAAATTATCACTGTCTTGGTTACTTTCTTCTCATTGCTGAGACAAAATACCCAACGCCCAAAATGAAGGAAGGAAAGGTTTATTTAGCTTACAGTTCGTGGAGGTTTTAGTCCATACTTTTCTGGTTCAGAGGCAGAGTGGTGCAAGGCAGAGGGCAAACTGTTCAGGGCAGCAGAGCACAGCAAAAACAACCAGAGCAAAAGGGAGGAATGGCTGCAAGCAGCCTCCTTTTTTTTCCTACATTGTAAACAACCTACTCCACCCAGGGGTGGTGAACCTCTCACACAGTTCCCGTGCCCTCTTCCACAGGCTCAGGATGTTTACAAAGGAAGCACCCCCGCTTCCTCCTGAGTTACTCAGCTAAACCTCTAGACTCCCCAAGTTGACACAATGTTATCAACCATAACAATCACCTTACAGTTTTTGTTCCCACATTAAAAAATTCACTGTTGGTAATGAATGTATAAGTAAATGAAAATACTGATTTAATACCCTGTAAGACACTAAAAGTGTTGAGTATTACATCATCGTGAAAAAATGCCCAGAGCACCTTAAACGGAACTGAGGCCCAGCTGCCACCTTGGTATCACTCCTGTTCCTCCTGTGGGGTGGGGTGGGGTGGGTGCACCTTGTTTTCACGGATGCCTACGGTCTGGGTCTAGGATGTTTCTCAAAGGTGCAGAAGACTCGGTGGCCAGTCTGCGGCAGCAGTGTGAGGTGTCTAACCCTTGGAGAGGGATCTGGAGGAAGCCAGGCCCTTGGGGTGGGAGTACGGAGGCAGGGCGGTCTCCATGGAGGTTGCCTTTGAAGAGGGTTTGGAGACCTCTGTTGTGTTCTGTTCCCCAGCTGTGGCAAGGTGAGTACTTGTGCTCCATCGACCACATCCCCAGGCACAGTGTTTGCTCTGCCACATGGCCAGAACCAACCAGCTGACCATGGACTGAAGCTTCACCAACCATGAGCCAAAGTAAATTTTCCTCTTTTTCAGTAATTTTTCCTGTGTATTTTGTCAGCAACAGCAAGACTTAACAGAAAATTGGGCATTGCTATGACTACCTGATAAGTGTTTCAGAAGCCTTTGGACTTGGCAGGAAAGGTTTGGAGGAGAAGGCTGAAGAAAGCCTATGGTGCTGTCAACAGCTCTAACAGGTGATTCTTGTGGGAGTGCAGAAGGCAAAACTCCATGATTAATGTACAGAGGGAGGGGAAGGCTTGGGAGGGTCCAGACGGACATGAGGACTCAGGAACTGCATTCTGGGAAAGAAGTCTGGGGACTGCTTGATGTTGAGCTGACAGGTGATGGGCTGATTTCTCTGGTGTAGGAGACCCGAAAGCAGCACAGCACTCAGGCTGGGGTGAGGGTGTCACACGCTGGCTGCTTCTGACCAGATCAGCTGTGAGAATCAGGAAGAACAAAAGCAAGGCAGAAGTTTCTGAAAAACTTGTAGCTGGCCCAGAACAGGGGCATGTTCAAAGCTGCAGCCAAGGGGGGTACAGAAATGAGTACCCTACAAAGGAGCCCAGTGGGTCTAGAGATGGAGTTCCATGGCAGAGCATTTTTATTCAGGACACTGGGTTCATCCCAGTGCAGTAAAAACATACTTTGCACCCCAGAACAGCTGGTTTAAAAGTACTTCACACACCACTTGGGTCCCACCTATAAAAAGGTCAAAGGGTAAAATATTTCAAAGATTTCATTTGAGAGACTTCCTGAGAGCCCTACTCCCTCAGGGCCACCAAAGGAGCCCTCACCTGGGATCCTGCCCCCTCCAGCAAGCCAGGAACTCAGGCAGCTGCAGCCCCAGTTTGTGTGGGCAGCACAACCTGGCATGGTCCACATGATGCTGAGCCTGCAGGTATAGAATCATGGGTCGTGGCGTCTGCTGAGATTTGAGAGGAGAGCCTAGGAAGCCAGGCTGTGCGCAGCCAAGACAGCAGTGCGTGTGAAGTCAAGCCTTACGAAGAGTACAGCAGAAGTTGTAGTGGAATACCTATAAAGGTGTGAGGAATGCACAACACCTGCCAAGAAGATGTCTGAAGCCCTGGAGAGAGGCCATGTGGGCTACAGCCAGCAAGCCCACAGGGTAGGGCTTCCCATGGAGTTCACCATCACACCATGAGCCCCAGGTGCTAGGCACAGAACTGGAGGATTGAATGTTTGTGCTGTTGACTTTGTTTTGCTCAGATTCCTCATTTTCCCCTTCTTCCCTCTGGGAATGGAACTGTTTATCCTGTGCCATTGTAGCATAAAAATATGTAACTTTTAAAAATAAGCCCTAACCACTGGGTTTGCCTTAAGCCTCAGAGGAGACTGGACTTGCACTTTTGAGCAGTAGTGCACTGTTGGCGCTTTGTGCCTCTTAGACCAAACGCATTTTGCATTGTAAGATGGACATGAGCTGTAGAGGGCCAGAAACACAGTATGACAGATTGGATCCAGACTCACAGTGCAAAAAGACATGCAGAGGCGGCTCTTCCCATACCAGCCTGGCTTTAAGGATGAGCGGCTGTCAGGTTGTCCACCTTCCTGGGCAGTTTGCCCAGTGCTCATTTCATTGCTCTTTAGAAGGAATCCACAGGTGGGAAGGGGCTCACCCGGTACCAAGGCACTTAAGTCTATATTCAGTTTGAAAAACGCTTCCTTAATTGATATTTACCTCACTTGTTCATCACTCATTTAATAAAAAGAGCAGCTTTTGTATATATAGATGACATATAATTAATGATCATGCTTAGTACATGTTGTACACTATGAGGCCGTGCGGTAGATACTCAGGATGCCACAGCAAGAAGAGCTTGGCCCTGCCCCGGTGCAGTCTGTGTGGACTTGCAGGGAAAACACAATGAAGGGCTCCACCCTACAGTTACAAGCCTGTCACGCAGTGAGAGAGGAGCACACTCTCCTGTGCACACTGCTTCAGGGTCTGTTAGGCACAGCTGGTGGGGAGCGTCAGGTCTGTCCTCAGCACGTCTCCACCGTCTCCCCGCAAGGGCTCATAGGGCTTCCACTTTATAAAATCGCAGCACTCTGCGAGGCTGAGGAAAGAAAATCAGAATCGCACGTTTGAGCCCAGCCCTTAGCAGGATTCTGTGTCAATATTTAAGAAGAGGGTTGGGGATGTACCTCTGCAGTTTCTGGGTTCAATCTCCAGTACTAAGTAAAAATAAATAAGCTCAGCACAGAGTCTCTGGGTTCAATACCCAGTACTATGTAAAAATTTGTGTGTGTGTGTGTGTGTGTGTGTGTGTGTGTGAGAGAGAGAGAGAGAGAATGGCCTTACCCAAACTGAAATTCAAGTTACTTGGATTCTCCTGTATTCCCATTTGCAGAGATTAAGTTTTTGAAATGATCCATAAATCTCAAGTATGATTATTTAGCAAAAATTAGAATAAACATAGAATTAACCTTGTCTGCACTGTTGAAATTTGCGTAGCTTTTCTAAACAGCTGTCCAATGTGATGTGTAATATTTTTAAATGTACAGAAAATAGACAAAAATTATTCTGCCATTCACAAATATACTGGTACTTTATTTTGTCTTTTTAAATATACTGGTACTTTATTTTGTCTTTTAAAAACAGGTTTTTATAAGTAAGGATATAGTGTTTCCTTTGGCATGAAGAATATGGTACAAAAACAATTTATGATTACATAAAGGGTTCAGACTGGAAAAAAGGTGAATAAAATGATGTGTCAATTACTGGACTGATGTTCACAAAATACTGTTTTATGGTTTGTTTGGGGTTTTTTGGTACCAGGAGTCGAATCATGACCTTGGGCTTGCTAGGCAGGCACTGTGCAGCTCAGCTCTATAACCACCCAACGTTCACAAAATACATCAGGTTGTTTTCCTTAACATTTTCCTCACCTTTGACTTACAAACAAAACACACTTTGCCCATCACCACGGTACTTTACCTCAAGAGAAATCTGCGGTGGCCCAGTGGGAAGCTAACTGGGAACTCTGAGATCTTATCAGAAAGGTCAGCCAGTATACGGATCTGTTGGGTTCTTGCTGTACCCCCAAAGAACAGTGGTGTGAATGAGGAAAAAACAGACAAGAGACAAAAGCTGGGGTCAGGTGGAGGTCCTCTCTCCCAAGTGGAGAAGGAGAACTACCCCAGAGCAGTAGAGCATTTATTTATGTCCTGAGAGGTTGGTTAATTTCCACCTCACTGCCCAGCAATCCTTAATAAGCTACAATGACTTGTTTACATGCTTCGAGGAGTTCTGTGTTCTCGGGCTGGCTTCATCCTGCACCTGTAATTACTTTGCAGCTTCAGCAACTTCTGACATCTCTCCTCTGCTTTGTAAATGATGGCAATTAGCTGGAAAGGCCATACTCGGAGAATACTGTCCCAGCATGCCTAACAGTAGTCGGCTGTCCGTCTAGTTGGCAAAATGTCCAGAGTTGTTGGTGATTTCAACCCTTTACAGCTAACATGTATGACAGTGCTTATTTATATATCTTGCAGTCATGCGTATCTGCTGGATGTTTAAGACCAAGTAAAGGTGAGACCCATATTAATCCTTTTTTCCTATCCATCACGGTCGGTTAAGTCTCCTCAGGGTTGCTTTGGAACCACACACATCACCTCTAGGTCCACGGTCAGTGTCAGTCATTAGATGAGTCACAGCCATTGCTTCGACCATCGCTTGAACAAGCTGCTTTCTGTGGAAGCTTGAGAGAGTATCTCTCCAAGCGACTCCCCTTAGGCACACTGTACATCCTCAAATCACTTTCCTCTGTAGTCCCATAATCTCCTTGATCAGAAAATCAGGGACTCAACTGAGTTACAGGATGCCATAGCAGAGGCTCTCTTCTGACCTGGGTATACTCTGACCTCAGAGGACTAGGACCAAAATATTGACTCTCCTTTTAGCACATTTAATCTTTCCAAATTTTTTGGTCTCCAAATCTCAGTTGTTAAACATCCAGAAGAGAAGCTTAATGGCATTACACTGTAATACAGGCAGTAAGATTAACACTACTATCTATTTGAATATCAAACACCTTAGAACATAAAATGAAACTGTATTTCCTTAACAACCATGGATATCCTGTCATTTAAATCCCTATACAATGTTAACAGGTAACAGTTACATATTTGTATATTGAAATTAGAAACCGAATCCATACATAATATTGCTGTATTGATAATGACATTTTGTAATGTACTTAAATTTTCATTTTGACAAAACCCTTTCAACCAATCTCATCTAATACATCAGCTTTAATCTGTTATTCTTTAATGAGATACACATAAGTTTTTAAAGGCAAAGGTCTGAATCTGAACAAAAAGTCTTATAAGCAATCCTTGCTTTACATTTTGAAGACCTGTATGTATGTCCAGAATCATGAATATATTTCAATATACTGTGAAATTAACAATAACAATACACATAAAAAAACCTTTGGCTCTTTATTTAGTTTCAGACTATGAACATCTTTCATGAGGACACCTTATGTTTAGTTTTTCTGGAACACTTTTAACCATAACCAAATTATTGTGGCTCTGGAGATCACTGGGGGCCCTTGCTTTTTTTTTTTTTTTTTTTTCGGTACTGGGGATCGAACTCAGGACCCTGTGCCTGCTAGGCAGGCGCTTATTCTACTGAGCTATATCCCCAGCTGGGGGCCCTTATTAATGAATAAAGGTTGGCCTCTCCTCTATTCACCAACTGGAGTTTTGCCCAATAATTTCACCTTGAAGAATTGTGGTTAAATATCTTAATTTTTTTATGAGCTGCAAGACAGCCAGTTTTTTAAATCAGCTGGTGACTCAGGAGAAAGCATGCTTTTAAGTCTGTAATTGTTTTAGACGATGATAAAATTAGACAAATGATAAAAGGAAAATGGTTGCGCTGAAAATAAAGGGAAACAATTCACAAAATGATAAACAACAAGCACAGACAACACAGTCATCTTATAAAATCAGAGTGCACTCAAATATATTCTAGATCAAATTGAATTATAGTACCAATTTTTAAAAATTTGTAATTGTAAATAGACCAGTCAGATTTTGTCAGTTAACAGAGGTCTCTTAACAAAAAATTTGGATAGAACACAATCCTTAATCTTTTTTTTTTTTTGGTTCCAGGAATTGAACTCAGGGCCTTGCACTTGCCAGGCATTCACTTATGCCACTGGCCCTACAATCCTTAACCTATAATGAATATATATAGATAGATAGATATGTAATGAATGTATATTCTTCCTATAAAATTCTTTCACCTCATAGCTTCTATAATACTTTTATATCCTCTGAACACATTTAGTTCCATATACTTGTGACTGAACATGGTAGCTTGTTTGCAGTTTCTAGGATTGCAGGCCATATCACCAGCAAGCATCAGGACAGTGTGGCTGATTTCCGCGATTTCTGAATACTGTCACAAATTAATAATCTCTCTTGTAATTGTTACTTTCCAGACACATCCAAAGAAGTCAATTATCAGGACATTTTTAGGATCCCTCTTAAAAGGATCAGTGTGATGTCTAGGAGTAGACACACAAATACCCCCTTGGGTTGTACTTGAAAAAGGTCATTCAACTTTAGTTTGGCTAAATTAATTACCTCTAAAATTCCAAAACATACAAATGTGCACGTATCCATAAGATGGGCTCTAATTGCAGGATCAGGTGGATGCAAGAGGAAATCTCCCACTTTGCTACCGGCTAGAGCCATTGTGTTAGGAGAATAAACCACTCACACAAGGACACTCCTTGGCAGGTGTCAATCCTAAACAGTAGCTTGTTACTTTATTGTCTAGTGTAGAGCCTTGGGCATGAAATCCTACAGGAAGCTATACAGCTCAGGGGACAGGCCTTGTATGTCCCGCAGAAGGGTGACTCAGCATTCTCTCTGCCCTGGAGATGCTTGGCACAAAGGTCACGAGGGGCTCGGCCCTCGCTCATTGCTCCCTGATGACATTGCCAGGTCCCACCAGCTTCTGGGTCACTCAGGCCTCGGTCACTAGCCATGCTGCCTCTGGGTCGCCCTTCTGGTCTTGTCGCCACCCTTGCCATGTGCAGTGCCACAGTGCGTAGTGCCAGCTTGGCATGGCTGGGCCTATGTTGGGTGACCCTGTCCTTCCTCCCTGGGGCCTGGGCAGTGGATAGCCACCACTGGCAGGTCCCCTGCCTGTCTGGAGCTGTTCGTGCCCTAGTCCTGTGCTGCCTTGCCAGCCTTCGCAACTGTCTCCTTTGCTTCTTATCCGAGGTCCCATGTGTCCACAGCTCCTCATCCCTGTCCTTACCGCCCTCTCCGTGCCCATCTAGCCTCAGTCTTTTGCCAGCTACTCCCTGGGTGGCCTCCTCCCTCTCTGCCCAGGCCTTGCCCTTTGTTCCCCGTTCTATCTGGCATCCCAGTGTGTCCTGCAGTACCTGGACCGCAGCAGCAGTGAGCTGAGAGAAGGACCCTGTGGGCAAGGGGATGGAGCAGCCAGGATCAGTGAAGTGGGAGGGTGCGGCTGCCGATGAGGCAACAGCCCCCAGTCGTGGCCTTGCACAGAGCTGCGCTGATACTTTAGGCTCTGACAGTACTGGCTGCAGCTTTGATTTATCACCTTGGGGCTGGGCGAGTTGGCGGCAGGGCCTCAATAGTCCTGCTTTATTCTCAGGAATGGGCTCCACTGCCTGTACCATCCCAAGTGGCCAGTGGTGGTGCCCAGTCACTGTGCATGTCGGCTGTCACTTTTGCTCTGGCTGCTGGACATTTTGTTTCTGTCTGGATTCCAAGTACCAGCACCAGCGCTGGACAGGCACCTGCCCCTGTCTCTCTCACACAGATCTTGACGATGGGAGTGTTTGGGGTCCAGGCGACAAAGTCTTACTGAGCAGGAACATCTAGTTCTTTTACAACTCTGACAGGTGATATCCTCCACTCGGTAAGGGATGTAAGATTTCTGACAGGTTCTGCAAAACTGTTTAAAGTAAACCTTGTTCGTAACCATGGACATACCATAGGTATGCACTCTCCCAGTGAATGTTGCAGTCTTTGCTGTGGTAATTGCTGTAGTTTTGCGGGAAGCACAGGTGCTCCTTGCCTGGCTCTGCACCTGGTGGCGACCTTGAGAGTCTTGAGAGTCTACCTACACTTCAATATCCCTTTCTCTTTTGGCTTCTTTGAATTCTAGAATCCTAGAATTGGCTTCTTCAATTCTAGAATCCTTTTATGCCCTTCTTTTCTGGCCCTAAAAATCGCCTATTCCCATGCTTTACACCTGATGTGTCGGTGCCATGCACTCCAGTACTGAATACTAGCTCTCACACATGCACTTCCCCTCTTCTGTCGTGTGCTCTTGGGAAGCATTCTTATGCCCTTTTTCCTATCTGAGTCCCTTCATGGTTGCCAATTCTAGGGAATCCGTTGGGTTCTTGCAGTACCCCGGGAAGAAATGTGGTGAGAATGAGGAAAAAATAGACAAGAGACAAAAGCTGGGGTCAGGTGGAGGTCCTCTCTCCTGAGCAGAGAAGGGGAATTGCCCCAGAGCAGTAGAGCATTTATTTATACCCTGAGAGGTTGGTTAGTTTCCACCTCACTGCCCAGCAATCCTTAACAAGCTACAATGTCTTGTTTACTGTTTTGAGGAGCTCCCGTGTTCTTGGGCTGGCTTTGACCTGCACCCGTAATTACTTTCCAGCTTCATTGACTCCCAACAGGCCAACCTTCAATTCTCAGGATGTTTCTTACAAATACATAAAAGAAGCATCATTGCAGCAAAATTTCCAAGTCACCATTGATCCCCTCATATGTCTCAAGAATAACTTAAAAGCTCTCTGTTTTGGAGGCTTACTGGATATGCTGGTAGCTTGGACTTCAATTCTAGAATCCTTTTATGCCCTGAATCTAGTTCTCAATAATCCTTCTGACTTACACACTGAGTGTCTTTGCATGTTTTCAAACCTCTAGTGATTCTCACTTCCAGCTCTGAGTCAGAACAAACTGGAAGGAAGATTACATAAAGATGCATCTAGCTCTCCTATTTCCCTTACCACTTTCAAAAATTTAGAGAAAAATAGTCATTTACCCCTTCCCTTCCAGGGCAGTTATAAAATAGCTAAAGGAGAAGGTCCCTAGATGGAGGCCACATCCTGGAGCCTGAGAATGTCTCCTTCCTCCCTAATTGTTAAGCAGGGCAGGAGGACAGGAGTGTGGGCAACTCTGTTCTCAGTGTGCCTTTGCTGTTTGGTTTAGAGTAAAAGTTGCACAACAGTGAGCAGGGACATTTAGGATACGCACACACAGTTTGTTCCTGTCTTAGTTACTTTTCTTTTGCTGAGATAAAATAACTGACAACCACAGTTAAAGGAGGAAAGGCTTAGTTGGCTCATGGTTTATGGAGGTTTCAGTCCACAGTTGGCTGGCTCCAATGCAGGACAGCATGGCAAAGGCGCACAGTAGAAGAGATACAGTCCTTGCTGGGGGAAGGCAGCAAAGCAGTGAAGTAACAAGCTACAAGCAACCAGCAGCACAGCAGAAGCCCTGTTTCTGTCTCTTAAAATTTAACCAGGCTCTCTGCCATCAGGGCAGGCAGCACTCACACCCTTAACCCTAGCATCACAATGTGGATCAGTCCCAGCATCACACGCCCCAGACCCAGATACCTCTGAAAAACCCCACCTACAACTGCGTAAGGATTTGGGGAGTACATCTAGATAGAACCACAACAGTGCCCCAGCATCACACGGGTGATAGTCAGAGCCTCCTTTACTGTGATTTCTATTGGCTCAACACTCCTACCCACGTCGTCTACGGATCCTGTGGAAGGGAAAACTTCAGCTTATAGCTGAGCCGCTTGGATGTGAACTAATGGTCACATGATCGTGCACTCTGCACCACAGTGAACTTGATTTTAGACAAACTCCCTGGGTATATCACAAGTCACACAGTGTGGTTTTTAGATATACCAAGCTAAGTATCCTGGCTTTAAAACACAGTTCAAATCCAAGCTCTCAGAGCAGATTACCTGTGAGTAAGTGCACACAGCACACACTCCACTCCAGCCCCTCAGTCTACATATCACCACTTTGGTAACCACCTTGTTCGTCTCCTTCAGTGAGCAGTGGGGCGCTGTTTTCAGTAGGTGTTGAACAGTCCCGGACACTGGCTGTTGAGTTGCTCCCTTGGCGGCCTTTGTGACATCCTACACAAATATGTAATAGAAAAACAGCACTGGCTTACAAAAAGGAACTCTGACACTAAAGAGACTAAGGATGACACTGGAAGTAAACTCAAAACAAGCATCATGGATTGACAGAAGTGGCGGACTGTGGGAATGTTGACAGTGCTCCTATGTGAGAGGTCCGGGAAGACAGAAGTTAGCAAAGCCCAATTTATCCATATAAATCAGGAAAGCAGTTCCTTCATTCCTGAAATGAAGGTGTCTTCTTGGAGGAAGTGACACCACCAAAACACTTCATATTACAGAGACACTAGAGATATTTAACAATAATTACCATGCAAAATAAAAATGTTACAGGTTAATCTGTGTTTACAACGTAACCACCCCTAACACTTGGTAAATATACTCAGTTCACGTGTAAGGCGCATGGTGAAATAATACCAGGAGGAAGTCACTACTCTTCTAACCGTTCTGGATACATTCTCTGCAAAGAAAATACTTGAAACGTCTGTAATTCTTTAAATTTCCCTGTACCAAAGTAACTAGTTTTGTTTCTATTTCTCTATAAATCTGTAACTGATACTAAAAGACTCTTTAATGTTCTGATAAAAAGCTTTTACAGTCATGGGACAGTCAAAGTTTTCTCTGTTAGTTATTCAGATCGCTTTTCACAAGTTGACCCTTTATAATCCCTCACTAGGGCTGGGGATATAGCTCAGTGGAATAAGCGCTTGCCTAGCAAGCGCAGGGTCCTGAGTTCGATCCCCAGTACCGCAAAAAAAAAAAAATATATATATATATATATATATATATATATATATATATAATCCCTCACTATCATTTGTTAGTGAAAAATCCTCATCCAGATTTTACTAGGATTTTTTTCTTTACATTTTAACATATGAAAGGCAATAATGGCTATGTGGTATGACAAAACTGAACTACCCAGCCAGGCACAGTGGCACATACCTGTAGTTAGTCCTAGCTGTTTGAGAAGCTGAGGCAGAAGGTTCACAGGCCAAGGAGTTCAGATCAGCCTGAGAACCAGGGTGATACCTGGCCTCTAAAGAGTGAACAAGCAATCCAGGACTCAAGTGTCCTGGTATTCTTGTGAGCTGTTGCAAATTGTTACATACTTTAGAGCAGATGGCTATAGAATATGTAGTGATTCTCACTTCTGTCACCTAAATATGAATTCACAAACCTGACTTTCACAAACAGCAGCTGAGGATGGCAGAGATGTCTGAGAGGATCCAGTCTCTAGAGGAAGAATCACACTGGCTCACCTCGCAAGTGGCTCAAGCCAAGCAGGCCCTGTTGAATATCAGCAAAGAGCCGCCTGAGGAAGCAATGAGAGACACTGTGAGTGAGAATGCCCAACTCCAGGAAAGCCAGACACAGCTTTGCCAGGAAGCTCGGGTGTGGGAGGAGCAGGTGAGCAAACTCACCTCACAGAAGACAGCACTGCAAGAGGCCCAGGCTCAAACGGAACAACTGCTTCAGGACAAAGGGAAGCCCATCAAGGCTCTCACTGAGCGCCTGCTCACCACCACGAAAGGCTGGGCTTCTGCACTCCTGGGAGACACCACACAGACCGAGAACTCACAGCAGGATGTCAAGGGTCAACTGGAAAGCGGTCCTGGCTTTGTCTTTAATGAGTCCCGCAAGGCAGAGGGCAAGCCGGCTTCTGATGGAGCGAAAAATCCTCCTTGAAACTATAAGAAGGGTCAAAGACCTGGCTTTGCAGAAACTGGTCTATGGTGCTCAGCTCAAAGCTTCCTTAAAGACCATGGGACAGGAAAGAAGCCAACTGCACACACAACTCCGGGAAGTAGAGAAATGCAAGAAAGAACTGGCGGAGTCTCTGCAAGACCTCCAGACTCAGCGAGCATCACTGCATTCAGCGAACACACAGCTGCGAAGGGAGCGCCAGAAGCTTCAGCAGAAGCTCACAGTGAGCGCCGAAGTTCAGCAACAAAGAGTCCTGAGCTGCCGCCACAAACTGAGACTGGCGGCAAAAGCCCGGGCAGAGCAAGAGGAGAAACTGGAGGCGGAGGGCCGCACCGCTGAAGAGCTGGACACCTACAGAAAGCGAGCCCGGGATGTGGAAGGGGAATGGGAGCGGACCGTCCGATTCTACTAGAGGCAGGTGACTGCCCAGCAGAGTGAGGCCCTTGAGAACTGGGCCAGAGCTGCCATGACCGAAAGACACCTTGAAGATTTAAGAAGACAAAATGCTCACCTCAGACAACTCCTCTGTGCCACAGAGCTGAAAGCTCCACTCTTAGAGAAAGATCCTGCCACTCCCAGGGGCACACAGGGCGCATCTGGCAGAGAGCATTTCCCGAATGGTCCCTCCCCTCGAGGTCAGCCTCCATCTGCAAGGAGATCTGTGAGCCCTCTGGCAATGCTGTGGGAGGAGCCAAAGGGAGGCCCAGCAGTCCCTCCAGCAGGACCCGGAAGCTCATCCAAGCTCATCCAACGGCTCTCAAAAGGGCCTCCTGCAGCTCAGCCTGCCCCAAGCCCACCCCCGGGACAGGGCTTGATGGCTCCAGCCCTTCTTACAGCTGGAGCCCCATTCTTTCTCATCCCTCCCACAGGCCAGGTCCTGAGAGATCCCCCTTCCTCTTCCACTTCATCCTCCCCTACAAAACAGGGACAAAGGGCCTCCACATTGTCCACCAAAGGTATCTCACTGAAGGTGTCACCCCGGCCAACATTCCCATTGGGAAAGGTCCAGTCCCCCGCCCCCCCATGGCCTCTTCCTCAGGCTCTTCCACCTAGAGCCAGGCTTTCCTAATCCACACTCGCCCAGTGGAAGGGCCCCTTGGGGATCCACTCAAACTTTCAAGGCCCTGCTACCCATCACACAGCCCCACAAGCAACAGCAAGCCTGGCCCCAGCTTTGCTCTCCGTGCCCCAGTCACTCTCCATTCTCCCTCACTTTCTGCATTTCCGCTCTTTCTTAGGAATAGTAGTTCGTAAATAAAGATAAGTTAAATAGCCTAAGTTCATATCAAATGGTCATTACAGCAAATGAACAAAGTGTACCCTTCACTGTGTTAGAGTGACACGCCCACCGGGAATGGGGAACTCCCTTTCTGCCTCATTGCAGACAAGCAGACTTCTAAGATTGGGTTGTGGTCTCCCTCACAACACCCACTTTGTCAACTGGGCTTGGCAAAAGTCTTACCGACAATACAGGAAGAGAATGGGAGGAATTCAAATATCCTCCTGCTCTAGTACACTGAGCTTTCCTTCAGGTGCTTGAGGTTCCCAGCTTCTCAGTCCTCAAGGATCAGGAGAATCAGAGAGGTGAAGCTGACCAAACTAGACTGTGAGAGTCTCTCAAGAAACACAAGATGCAGGAAGAATCATCAGTCCACATGGTTTTTTATGCAGGGATGTCTTTGGCTTTCCAAAAACCTGGCTAAGATACAATGCTCCAGTCTAGGAAAAATGAGCCTAAGCCTTTCTTCAAATCCCATCTTATGGCCATTTTGGACACTGCACTGCGAAACAGGATCAGGTTGAGCATCAGTGTGGCCAAAGGAATCCCATTTCTTTACTGCATGTTCATTGCTTCACTGTCCCTGTGTTTTTTTCTTGACCTTCTAGAAAAGGAAAAGTAATAAATTATTCCTGCTTTTCATCAAAGTCTTGGTAACCTACACTCAGATCTAGGAGGTGTGCGATATTTACCTGTTTCACATTTGGAGAAGGGTTTCCCCTGAAAATACAAACAGCTACTACATCATAGATGAAAGCAGATCAGATGAAGGTGGCAAGTGCACAGTAGATCCGTCACAATAAATCGTACTCATCTGTAGTACAGGAAATATGTCTGTTTTCTCTGTATCTAAGACAGGGTGTGCCCAAACTTTGAAAGTATTCATCTAGGAACAGATATTGGAAAAGTTACCAAAATTGTGAAACTTTTCATACAAGCGTAGAACCTGCCACCTGTAAGAACTCGGCACATGAGAAAACTACAAGCAGCGAAGAGGACATGAAGAATGCAGATGAGAAAAGCTCCAAAAGGTATGAGTTCGCAAAAAGAAAGGTAGCTTCAGGGGCAGGTGTGTCCAGGGACAGGACGTGACATCGGGGACTCTGAGCTATGAGGTTCCCATGGAAACACCCTGAGCTCACAGAGAGATCCAGTTTCTAGATGACCTTGATGAGGTGGTGACACTGGGTGACCCCTGTTGAGGAAACTGCTCTTCACTAGCGTGCACTCAGCTGATGTGGAACACACAGCGAGTCCTATCCCTGACGCATGATCACATTCTCCTTCCTGGCGTCCCAAAGCCAGGAAGAAAGTGAACTTCCAGACCCACTGCCACCTACCTAAACAACTGGGAGGGAGCTCAGAATGCTGGCTCCTGTGTCAGGAGAGAAGCCGCCCTGCACCATAGGAAGAGCACAGAGCAACCCAGCAAAGGTCTGTGTAAGATGCTACGGGGATCCCTGTGATTGCCCTGGCTGCAGAAACACGTTGAAACTGCAGTGTACCAGGCGGCAAGAAGAAAGGACATGATGGGATGACAGTGTGCCTTGGGTCAGGAGACCCTGACAGTTCAGCGGCTCACAAGGCCGTGACAGCAAAGTCACTTCCATACAATAGTGAGTTTGGGGCTGGGGTGGAAACAGCAACACCCTCACCATCCAAGTGCAGCAGAGCTGAAATAGAATGAACATGAGCTCTCTGTACATCCATGTTTCTTATGATACTGAGATGAGCGATACATAGTTTCAATAACAGACAACCTGACCAAGGCTGTCTTTGAAACTTTGAAAGAGATGTCGGGTAAAGATTAGAAACAGTGAAAGAGATGTCAGGTAAAGATTAGAAATAAGAGGACAGCTCCCAAAGCACATGGGCACATTGGTATACTGTGCTGCTTATCACAGGAAAACAATCAAATTTCGTGTTCGCCTACTACCACATGTGCTGCTGTCAAAGGGTAGAGGCAAGTGAGGTGGAGATGACCCTCCATCTCCACACCATTCCATGCAGGAATTTACCTCCCTTCCCTGACCAGCCTGTGCTCTATGTCCCCCTCTGCACTGCTGCCTGAGCTCCCCACATGCTGATGGTATCACTTTAGCCAAAAGTGACGTAATTGTTCTAAACAGGCATTCTGTGAAACAGGTATTCTTCCTGATATTCCAAGACTGAGATTGACAAAGGGTCATAGAAGATACTGTGGCACAGTGCCAGAGAACCAGGGACTGGGACAAATAGCAACTTCTCCTCCCCAACAAGACTCAAATGCCTCAGCCTCAGAAGGAGGGTCCCATGTGACAGGACCACTGTTCATATTCAGTGTTTCTCCAGCTCTGGGGCACCCACTGCAGGAGTGGCTTTGTACTGCTTCCTCCTGCAAAATAAACTTGTGTGTACTGTGCACCATCTTCTGACGTGTCTTCCTCTTTTACATCAGAGAGAGAGACAGAGACAGAGAGGGACAGTGACAGAGAAATCACAGGAAAATTCAAATGCTTGCTGGTGACCCCAGAGCCACTGGACATGACACATTCAATTGCTAGTCACTGCTCAAAGTCTCCCTAGTCCTGGACTTGCCGTTGGCTTCTGAAGTGGGGTCAGACTTAACAAATTGAGCCTGATGATACTTCAGTGTTGTTAGCATCAAAGGTGAATTAAATTGTGTCCAGAGAGTTGGAGAATTGGTTGTTAGTAGAAGGAAATATTTACTATCAGAAGTGTTCAGGAAGTGAAATGAATCACAGTAGTACCACACGTTCTCTGCCCTTGAAGCACTACCACTGTAGAAGTCCTCTTTCAAAACCAAGAGTGCAGCAGGCACCAAGAGCAGAGTGGTTAGCAGCAGAGAAAGAGCCTCTCTGTTTCCATCCAGATGCTGGAATATAGCATCGTGAGAAGGACAAGAAGGAAGGAGGGGTCCTCTGCTCCCAGGAAGGATCTGAAGTGAGAACTGAAGCTTCAGAGAGTGAAGAGAGAAACTTCAGTGAAGAAGGAGGTAGCCAGGGGCTCCTTCTGAGAGAGGAATTCACTGTGAGAGAGGAGTGATTCAAACTTGCAGACACACGGTGGCTGCTGGTGACCCCAGAGGCCTTAAGGAAGAGACACAGCAGTGGAGTGGAGCAGTGCACATGAAGGACTGTCTTGGAGAGGGGCCAGCTGAGTTCAGGACTCAGAGTAGCTGATTGCTCCACCTAGCAGCTCCCCAGCAGGGCTCAGGCCTACAGAAAGTGTGCTGAGGGCTGCAGGCCAAAGGAGTCTGGTCTCAGGCAGAAGATGCAGAATCACTGAGATTACTGGCTACCACACAAAAAAGTTACTGCTGGCTTGCTGGGATACATCAATATGCTCTGGGACTTTGTCTCCACATACTGTCCACCAGTGACAGTAGAGACAAACCTGGAAGTGCACTTTTATTTCCCCTCTGCTTGTCTTTTGTGGTGGTGGTGCTGGTGGCAGCGGTGGTTGCGGTGGTGGTTTGGTTGTTGCTTTGTTGTTTTCTCCTTTATTGTTTGATCCTGTATTTATATGAGCATCAACATGCTCTTTAGCCTCTTTGTGGTTGTTATTCTGTTCCATTCTGTTCTTTTTACCTCTTCCTTCTCCTTTTCCCTCCAGTGATCTATACCACCTTCCAAAAGTTAGCATGATCCCCCTTTGTCCTCCAGCCTGACTTCTAACCTATTTCTCTTCTCATACCTCACAATTTTTCCCAACACCTTCTAAATTTTCACCCCTGAGGGTAAAATCCACTTATTAAGGATTTCTAGACTGCATATAATTTTCTGGTACATTTGCAATTTTGTTATATAACCACAGATCTAGTTCATATGGTTAAAGGTGGCCAATTAATGATTACCTCAGTTTGTCATTTACCAGGCTGTGATGGATGCTCCTATTAGTGCTGATGGTATCACTTTAGCCAAAAGTGACACAATTACTCTAAACAGGTATTCTTCCTGGTATTCCAAGACTGAGATTGACAAAGGGTCATAGAAGACGCTGTGGCACTGTGCCAAAGAACCAGAGACTGAGACAGACAGCAAATTCTCTTCCCCAACAGACTCAAGAAGTAGGATCTTTCGACTTCCGGGAAGATGGCGACCGGGTAGCCAGCAGAGAGAGAACCTCCCAGAGGATTACCACCCAAACAATGAAATATAGCAATATGAAGACAGAAATGAGGACTTCCGGGAAGAAGACGACCAGCCGAGAGAGCGAGTGCGGAGGGAAGAACGGCTTCAGCTCCTGAACCCGACAGAGAACGAGCTACTGGGACAAACTGTGCCAAACCAGGCAGCAGTCCGGGATCCCGCTCAGAACCCCACCCCCGCAGCCAGCGCTGCGCGAACTGGAGCAACAGCGACCAGCCGGCGGGATTTCTGAGTCGGGGAAAATCTCCATCCAGGGAAAAACATCTGAACGGCACTCCTTTCTGCACAATCACAGGGTAAGTTAAGTGCACGCTCTAACCGGTTTTTCCTGAATCGGGAAGAAGCTCAGCCCAGCGAGAGACATCAAAGCAGCTTCAAGGACTGCGGGATCTCCCGGGTGGGAAGACCTACTTAGGCGCCCCAACGGGTTTTGTGAGGGGGGAAGGAGCTCCACCCAGGGAGGAACACCTGAGTGGCCTATCTGCAAGAATCCTGGGG
>PVLD010020591.1:0-33538 GCA_004027595.1 Dinomys branickii | reverse complement strand
ACCTTGTCTATAGATTAGTTGTGATTGTACTATTTTCTATGATAATGGGTGTCTGTTTGTCAATATGTTTTTGTACTTTTATGTTTCTAAAATAAATAAAAAAAAAAAAAAAAAAAAGAATCTTAAACTCTGTGAGAGCCCCTTGATCCTCCTAGAACCCTGAAATCATTCCATTTGCCTTATTTTATTTAGCCTTGGCTGTACACTCATTCAGGAGATTGCTCACTTGGTCAGCCCATAATAAGTAAGGGAACAATATTCACCTAATACTTATACATGTACATTTACATGTACATGGATATATATTAGATACTAATGATCTTTAGATCTGTGATAACTACCTCACCGTCTAGAAAAACCAAACTGGAGTTTAGATGCCTTAATACCTCCTATTTGTACTTAACGATTTCCACCTTCTCTTTGTAGGGTTGTTATTGTTGCATAAAATATACTCTGACTCACCTCCGCATGTGTTGCCATTCTGTTTCCTGCGGGCGAACACTTACAGGGAGACAAGATAAAAGCATCCAAACTTGTGAAGAGGATTTCAGACTTCTTAGGTGATGGTAGAACGGTAAGCAGCATCAAATAAGTCTCTCCAAGCCTTGGAATAAAGAAACTGGGAAATGCCAAGTTCAAGATTGGTATAAGCTAAAGACTGTGGCCCTAAGCTCATATCCCAAAAGCTGGTTCACCACTCATTTCCTTGCATTTGGAAACCCCAAAACAAATAACCCGATATCTTTCTGCTGCTATTTTATTGATGATTATCTGGCAAAGATTAGGGCTGCAATTGCCTCCTCTGTCTAACAGTGATAACAGTCCTGCTTGAATTAGACATTGCCACAAAACTCTTGATCACAGAACATAACCACACCATTAAGTCACAGAGAAATTTCCTTTTGTTCTCTGTTTTTATGTTCTTTAAAATTTGTTTTTTTCAATTGCTTCTTTCTTGTGACTGTGAACATCGCTTTTAGGGATGCTTTTCAGTTCTTGTTTTCGTGATTTCTACTTTCCTTCTCTCCTGTCTTTTCTACAATCTACTAAGGACTGGATTATCTTTATTTCACCTCAAGACACGTTTCTCAACCTTTTTCTTATTTATTCGTCTATTTTCCCCTTCTCCACTTATAATGCTCTCCCTTTATTTACTGTTGTTTTATTTTCCTCTCTGTATAATTTTTGCCATTCTTCTGTGTTTTCAAATTTGTCTTTCCAGATTTTTCTTGTATTTTTCAATTCCACAGACTCTCTTCTGCTCCCCAAAGAGATGCTTTACAGACACATGATCTCCACCTTCGCTTATCATTGATTGAAGTTTCATAATTTTCCTTTTGTATTCCCAGTTTCCCAACATTAAATTTTAATACTATACTCAAGAACATTTATTAATTTTGATATAAACCTCTGTAATATTTCTATTGAACGTTTTGCTTCCTTTAGCACAGAAATAATTGCAATATGTACTTCACATTAGCTGTAAGTCAATACCTAATTTTGTTGTATAATTGACTATACTTTCCATCTTCTCCTCTAGGATTAAGTGTTCTTTATAACTACTTTTCATGGTATACTAATATCTAATATCTCATGGGTGATACTACTGTCAGTTTCATATAATATTAACAGTATCACATGCCTATTAATACTTCTGTATAAGTCAATATTCAAAACACCTTTCTGACATGAATAATTAATATTAGAGTCTGACTCGAGAGAATATGGTTTGGTGCTAGATACAGTGTATCCTCTGTTCCCAAAATAAACAAGTTGTTGAATATAGGAGCCATGAGAAACAGCAGAGTTAGTGCCAGGCATAGTGCATCACTGCAAAGTACAACATGGAAAAACTACCAACACGAAATGTATTAAGCAGCAAATTTGTTACATTAGAAGCATCGATAAACATGAGCACAAACCAATCCTGTCAAAAGAAAACGGAGTTTGAGAAAAAGACTTTAAATACTTCAGAGAACACCAAAATATCCTAAAGCCTTTCCTATGCGTTCCAACATGCAGAACTGTACATTAGTACCTAAGATTCAGAACTTAAATTCTTTTACAGTTTTGGGGACAAAGGCTGAATTTGTGTATATATGGGGAACATAGCTGTGGGCATTTGTGTCACCTGATGTTGAGTTTGCAAAGAAAAGCACAATTGGGCAAATGCTTTTCTTTGGGAAACCTACACTGTGCAATCAGAAGTGGTTACGAATGAATATATTACTGTATCTAACATACCCATGAATTACTGCAAAGTATGTGGGGGTCGTCAGAAGAAAAACCCAAAGAGATCCTCAGCAACATTAGAGAAAACCTGACTAAACATACAATGGAAGTAATAAGAAAACAAGGTGCTGCAGCTCTCAGAAGACATTAACAGTGGCTGGATGAACTAAGTAAAATGATACAGAGCATGAATGACAATAAATGAAGTGCACTTTAAAATTAGGAATCCAGGAGGATTGCCTGCCAGGAAAGCACTGAGTTCCACTCCCAGTACAAAGAAGGAAAGAGAGAGAGACAGAGAAAAATCCAGGAGATAAAACACAAAACGAGAATAAAGGAAGCAGCAGGGGTGAATGTCAGGACAAACATCGACAACTAGAGCACAGTGATGCTTTTGACAACCATGGACTTAGGGAAGTCTTACAGACAGCAGGAGGGAATGAAAACTGGGTCCAAGCACTGCAAGAATACACAAGGAAGACCAATGGAATAATAAATAAAATATGTGAAGGAAGAGAAGTCAATATACATGGCATATAAAATCTTGTTCACAGAAATAATGGCAGGAAACTGTCCAAACATAGAGATAAAAATAAACATACAGTCAGTGAGGCACACAGACCACCAAACAGCCTTGAGCAAAGGAGAAGTGCTCCTTGGAACTTAATACTTCAAGTTCTGAAATCCATCACGGGGACAAAACCCTAAAAGGTTTTTATGAAATCAGGTCAAATACACAGCTTAGCCTATTGGAAAACCAGAAGATTTTTCTCCAGAAACTTCAAAAACCAACAAGTTTTGAAGTGAAATGTTTCAAGCCTTAAAATATATCCAGTTACAATCTTGACTTATCTATCCTGCACAAAATTTCCTTAAACTTGATGGAGAAATAAGATATTTTCATGCAAGGAACACTTTCATAAGTGAATGAGCTCCAAATGAGTACCGCAAAAGATTTTGAAGGATATCACAGAAAGAAGCAATGGATGAAAAAATGTCTACAAATAAAACAATTATGAATGCAACTTATGGGATGAGCAGCAGAGCAAATGAATACAACTGAAAAAATAAGCAACAGGAAAATAACGCACTGAGAGGAATAAGTCAGTAGCTCAGTAATAATACTCAGCATGAATGCTGTCACTTCCTCAGTCCGTACACACATTGATAACTTGCATCATGACACATGCCAGTATATGGCATATAATGAGCATATTTAATTTTGAAAGATAAAGGGTAAAACTCAAACTATATAAACAACAACATGGAATGGGTTCCTCGAATGAAACGGGAGTCTCTATTCTAATTTCAGACAAAGTGATTAGAATGAAACTGATCAGCAAACACAAAAAACTTCAGAGAGAACAACTCAAGAAGAGATAAGAACTATGAACATATATGCACTAGATACCACTGAACCCAATTCATTAAACAAAAAATAATGGACATGGAAATTGACATAAATACCAATATGGTATTAATGAGGACTCAATATTCTGGTGTCATCAGTGGACTGATGAAGTAGAAAATATTTTACCTAAGAAATGTTAGAGTTGAAACAAACCACTGGAAAAATGGATTTAATATTTATCTCCAGAGTGTTGCATCTAGTAGCAAAACAATACATTGACTTCACCAGCACATGAGAATTTCTCCAGTGCAGGAGAAATAAGTTTGAAAAGGAAATCAGAATATGAAAAGCTGCCCCTGTCCCTGCATAGGCAGAATCAATATAGTCAGAATGTTTATGCTTCCTAGAATATCATTTAGATTTTTAGAAATTCCCCTTAAATACCAATATGACCTATCAGACATGGAGAAATAGATGTAGAAGGAGAGAGGCCCACAGGAGCCAGTGCAGGTCTGGGCAGCTAGAGCAAGGCAGGTGCAGCACGACCCCAGGCCTCAAGTTACATGACAAAGCCGCAGTCATAAAAGCAACATGATATGACTTTAAAAACAGATGCAAGGATCAATGGAATCAATCAGAAGGCACAGAAACAGCTCTAGTCACACTCAGGTATCTTATTTATGAGAAAGGACCAAATCCCTTCACTGTAGGAAAGAAAGACTCTAACAAATGGTGATGGGAAAACTGGCGGAACCAGCTCTCTCACCAATTATGAAGCAAAGATCAAAACAGATGAGAAATATAAACAGGATTACAGAAATATTTCAATTCCTGGAATCTAAAATAGTTAAAACACTTGCAGACACAGGTGTGCACTATGACTCTCTGAACAAAACCCGGGCTGCACAAGAAAGAAAAACAGAATCAACAAAGGGGATCCCATTATATTAGCAAGTTAGGGGCTGGGGATATAGCTCAGTGGAATAAGCGCTTACCTAGCAAGCGCAGTGTCCTGAGTTCGATCCCCAGTACCGCAAAAAAAAAAAAAAAAGACTTCTCCATTATATTAGCAAGCTTTTACTCAAGAAAGGGTACCGATAACAGAATAAAGAGACAAGCTATGCGCAATAGACAAGAACTTTTGCAATGTACTCCAGAGATGGAAGCAGAAAATTCATGAACAAAACACAAACTATGCAAAAGTATTTTAAAGCACCCAAACATGGGATTCATCTTATTAAAAAATTGTGCACTTCAAAACAAAGCACCAACAGAGTCAAAGAAAACACAGAGATGGCAAAAAACTATAAGCTAACTGTCCTACAAAGGACTTCTTTCTAGAACACATAAAGAACTGAAAAAAATTAGGCCCCCTAAATTTCAAAGATCAAATCCACAAATGGGCATCTTAGATGAATACTCACATCTCAGATGAAAAAGTACAAATGCCAGGTAAATATATAAAAAACTGCTCAACATTATTGGTCATGTGAGAAAAACAAATTTTAACAACACTGAGATTCTGTTTCACCACAAGAATGGCTATCATCAAGGAACCAGCCATTAACAAATGGTGATGAGTCTGTGGGAAAAAGGAACTGTTCTCCATTTGTGCTGGGAATTTAGACTGGTACAAGCACCGGGAAAATCAGAACAGAGATTCCTCAGAAAACTAGGATTAGTAGTCCCATTTGCCCACGCTCTTCTCCTGGGTATTTTCCAGAAGAGTTAAAAACCTCATACCACAGAGGTATAGGTGCACTCGTGACTATAGCAGCACAATTTGTTATAGCTACAGCTCGGAAAGAACCTAAATCAGACTCAGTTGTGCAGACATCATGTTGTCTCTCTGGTGTCCAAAACAGAATGAATAAATAAAATACAAAAGGTAAAATAGATAGTGTGAAGGGAAATAAACTGCTGAAAAGGGAAGAAAAACAGGGATGAAGGAGAGGAGAAAAGAAAAAAGGGAAAATACAGGTACATGCAAAAAACCAGATGTAGATCATTGGGCTGAGCAGAAATTTCTATGATGAAAGACATGCTCTACATCCCATTGATTATGCATTATCAGAACTAGTTAAAACCGTAAATAAGAACATTAGTATAGAGAATTTAGCATGGAAATATTTAGTGAAAAAAACATCCTGCATAATTAAGTGCAGTGGAAATTTTTTTTGATCCCCACAATATATCTTAAACCTGAAGGAAGCAACTGCCTGATATACATTTAAAAGACAAAAGAGGTCAAAATCATCAAATTTAGCAATTGAGAATGGAGAGGAATCTGCTGATGAAATATATTTTAAAGAGCAGGAGATAGCTCTCTCACATGACAGGGCCTAATAAGTGACAAGATTTGCTTTTTAAAAAAGTCAGACACACTTTGAATATTTGGGGAGAGTGCTCTCAAAATCAAGAGTGCACAAAACGGAGATTTCTAGATTCTGAGGCAGGTCCCCAGACAAGAACTCACTCACACTTCTCACAAAGTCATGAAGGCTTCCATCCCTGACTCTGGGAAAACTCCCTCTCCTCTTGGCTTCCCTTTATATAGAGGAAACCACTAAAGAGGCCAGGCCTGATCACATGGCAGGGGAGGCGCCCTGACTGCACACACCTGACCCTACTCAGGCCCACTGATAGAGCACACGGCGTTCGCTTTGACTTTATTCTCCACACAAGAGTGAAGACATACCCTTCACACAAAAGAGACAGTAAAGAATAAAAACCATGAATTTAAAACCCAAAGATTTCGAGTCCACTATTTATATTCAAAAAATTCCTAAGTGCTTTCCACGTTTCATGAAATGTTTTATGTTTTCAACATATAGTCAGAAATGGTGCTCCTTTGGAATAAGTGCAGAGCTAAATGCAAATTGCAGGAGCACAGAGATTCCCAGCACTGAGCTCTGTCTCACAGAACACACTGATAGAGGCCTGATCAGAGTAACAACACTGAGATTCCATCTCACCGCAAGAAGAATGGCGATCATCACAAAACCAGCCAGTAACAAATGGTGTTGCTGTTAGAAAGAGGAACCCTTCTTGACTCTTGTTTGGAATGTAGACAGGTGCAAGCACTGTGGAAATCAGAGTGGAGATCCTCGGAAACCAGGGATTAGCAGTCCCGTTTGACCAAGCTGTTCTCCTCCCGGGTATTTTCCCAGAAGAATTAAAAACACCACACCACAGTGGTGTAGGTGCTCACATGCAGATAGCAGCGCAATTTGTTACAGCTAAAGCTTGGAAATAAATGAAATCGCACTCACATGTGCAGGCATCACGCTGTGTCCCTGGAGTAAGAAACTGAATGAGCAAATAAAGTACAAAAGGGAAAACAGATGTTTGTTGGGGACCACGACAAAGTTACTTTGAGTAGGATTTAATATTAACCACTCAGCTCTTCACATTTACCTGTGGGTTGTCTGAGGCTTGGACACCTTGTCTGCAGATGGGCAGCTGGTTCATAGGAAATGAACCTCTCTGAGTCTCTGGTCACTGCTGAGGCCTGTATTGGCCTGTGAGGCTGTGTCCTCTCAAGGACAAGGTGACCGCAGCTGAGGATGCCTGGCTCCTACCCTTATTAAATTCCAGTACACTATGGCTGCAGGCCTCTCAGCCCTGCTGTGAAGGCCTTCCTGGAGATTACACAGTTCTCCTAAATTAACATTTATTGCTTGTGGAGTCCTTGAAAGGATTCCCAAGTCCTGCCCAGACTCTTGCATTTTCTTCAGTATTCCCTCACCCTTGTTGTAAAGCTAATAAATGCGGGCCACCCAGAAAAGTCTTTGGCTAATTCAGAGAATATAGAAGCTGGAAGAGAAGTGGTCCCCCCGCATGCCCTGAAATCATATTCCATTGTCTCGTTTATTTACGCCTTCGCCCTCCGCTCGCTTGGCAGACTGCAGGCCTCATCAGCCTGCAATAACTCAAGGTTATTTAACCCAGTCTTTGATAGATATTGTGAAGGAAACAAACTGCTCAAAGGGACAAAAAACAGGGATGAAGTTAAGGAGCAAGAAAAGAAAGAAAGGAAAATACAAGTACACGTAAAAATAAAGATATAGAACACTGGGCTCAGTAGCAATTTCTGTGATGAGGAACACACACCACATCCCATTGATTACATGCTATCAGATGTAAGTAGTTAAGGCCATAAATAAAACATTAGTATAAAGAACTTAGCATAGAAATATTTAGTGAAAAATATCCTGCATAATTAAGTGCAATGGAAATTTTTTTGTAATCCCCACAATATATCTTAAACTTAAAGGAAGCAACTGCCTGATATACATTCAAAAGACAAATAAGAGAGGTCAAAAATAATCAAAATTAGCAATGGAGAATGGAGAGGAAACTACTGATCAAATAAATTTTGAAGAGCAGGAGATAGTGCTCTCATGTGACAGGGCCTAACCAGTGACAAAATTTGCTTTTCAAAAGCTCACACTCACATTGAATATTTGGGGAGAGTTCTCTCAAAATCAAAGAGTGCACAAAATGGAGATTTCTGGATTCTGAGGCAGGTTCCCCAGGCAAGAACTCACTTATGCTTCTCACAGAGGCATGTAAGGCTGCAGCACCTGACTCTGGTAAAACACATGCTCTCCTGCGCTTCCCTTTATGCAGAGGAAACCACTAACTTGACCTGCTCAGCTCCACATGGCCGGTGATGTGCCTGCCTGCACACACCTGATCCTATTCAGTCCCACTGTTTCAGTGCACACTTTTCACTATCATTTTATTCTCCACACAGGAGTAAGACACACGCTTCACACAAAATGAAGTTCAAAGATAAACACTGAGATGAATTTAAATCCCAAAGATTCTGAGCCCACTGTTTATATTCAAAAAATTCCTAAGTGCTGTCTATATTTCAGGAAACCTTTTAGGTTTTCAACATATAGTCAGAAACCATGCGCCTTGAGAATAATTGCACAGTTAAGTGCAGATAGAAGGGGCACAGAGGTTCAGAGGCTTTGTGCTCTGTTTCATAGAACACACTGATACAGCATTGATCAGGGCACCTGCACTGTGAGTAGACACAGGAGGCCCTCCTCATAAGGAGCTAGGGAAGGTGCAGATTCTCAGTTATTTCAGCTGTATCTAATTGGCGTACTGACTGACAAAGTTTTGATCTCTGTTTTCTATGCCCTTGCTCCACAGTGCTGAAATATAACTTTTAGTTTAATTACTTCTTTTTGGTATAATTCAGATATGCATAATGATCACATTCACTGTGCAGAACTTCTTCCCGTGCGTGACACATCTCGATTCCTCTTTAATCCCGTTTCCATCCCCTCAGTTCATCCCCTCTTCCCCTTCTTTTTCATAAAGATTCATTTCCATTTTGTCATTTTCTCATTTAGCTTTTCCATTCCTCCACTCCCCAGTTCCCTTTTCTTTTTCAGCACAAATATCGGCAGCATTTAGAGAAGCGAATGAAATGGTTCGCTGTTGCTGTTGTGGATGGACTGCTCAACACCTAGCTGGGTTATAGAAGATCTCAGTTTCTGAATTCAAATTAATTTCTATTGCATTACTCCAAGAAATCTCCTAAATTTATCTGATATAAAATTTCCCTTCAACAGGTGGTAATGTGCACACAGCATGGAGCAAAATTTAGTTACTATTCAAATGAAGAAGAATAAAAGTGAGGAAGTCTTCAAATATTTAAATTAACTAAATGAGTACAATGTTGTGGTGAGAAGAGGTGATAAATATACTCAGTTCTCATCCAGGATGAAAATGCAGACGCAGAAACCTCATGTATCTGCTCAGAGAAAGGAAGAGGAGCTGGGGCTGGGGGTTGCGGCAAGGCTGGGGCTGGGAGGCAGAATGCGAGCTCAGGAATCGACGAGTGTGCAGTTGGCGTGAAGCAAACACAAGGAAGATGAAATCTAGCGGGACAGGCAGAAAAGACGGGTGAGATGGAGAGGGCAGAGGGCAGCAGCAATCCTGGGCGAACTGCAGCAAAACACTGAGCACCAGCAGGGAGAATCCAGCCAAGGCAGAGCCAGCACCAATTTGAGAATGGAAATCAGTCAGTGAGGCCGAATCCTGAGTGGCTGCAGGGACTGTCACTCACACACAGGGGGACATGAACAGAGGGAAGTGGATGCTCCTGCAATGACCAGGGCTTTGGCGACCTAAGTTGTGAGGAAGGAGAAAAGAAAGGGGGCACGACCACAGATACACTGAAAACAGCACCTCCACAATAAAGGTGCGGAGATGCACTCGGAGGAATACGGTGAGGGGAAGCGAAGGACTTAGGGCTGCAGTGGCTCAGGTCATCCAGGGCAACAACAAAAATGTCCTGAGAAAGAAGCCCTGGACCGTGGCTGAATCAAGCTTGAGTGAGAAATCCCGGAAAGGAAAGAGAGCCAAAGGAAGAGGAGAACCCGGGCACCGCCAGTGTGCGGGGGAGTCCGGGACGCCGTGGAGGAGGAGACAGGCAATGACGAAAGCGCTGACCCGGGGCTGTGGTCGCCCCTGTGCTGCCCTCACGGTGGGCGCGGAGGGACCGAAGGCAGGAAGACGGTGGGAAGAGGGCGAGGGACAAGGGAAAGGGGACGCCGGGCCACAGCTAAACCTGCCTGGTAAATGAGGCTAGCAGGGCCAGGAGGGCAGGAAACGTCCTGAACACCTACCAGGAGGAAGGAGGTAGGTCGTCTTCACAAAGTCATTCCCACTGGAGGCAGGACATGGAGGACAAGGACCTGCTGGGGGGGGTGTGATATTAGCAGAGGGGACATAAAGAGTCCGTTAACATGGAAGAGATATAATGTGCAATCATTCTATTAGATTTTAGTAAAAAATATGTTAGTAAAAGTTATGGTATAATGTGAAATAATCTATTTAGATACCATGTGTACGTATGAACTGGTATTTAGATACCATGTGTATGTATGTACATGTGTAGGTATGAACTATATGCATAGAATATAGTATTTATTTATTTAGCTTCCCTCAGTCCCTCATCGCCTCTAATCCCCACCCATTGTACATCATTCCCTCCACATTTCCTGTTCATTCTCCTGGCTCTGGGATTTGACCCCTGTTCCTAAATGTCTGACATCAGCACAGTGTGTGACACGTGCACAAACACAGGGCCCGTGCTCAGATGTGCCTGCAACACGCTCTGTGGTCACCCTATGAAAACATCAGAAAAGCCAACTCATTTTATGTGGAAACACAGATCACTGGTTCACATCACAGTCACTGAGATGCCCATGGTCTATCTCTCCGTTCACCCCTTGAGAGATTCTACTTCACTGCCTCTGTGCCTGAGTCCTAAGAAGGAACTGGAGTCCCCTTCTCTGTCTGCAAAGCACAACAGCTGCTTGGATGTAATCACTGTCTGGGCCCAGGAACAGGAAGTGTCTGTGTGCAGAGCACAGCCCTGGCTGCCCTCCGAGCAGCGCACAGCAGATTTACACCAATCACGCAGCAGTAGAAGGCACCTCGGGAACCTGGGAGCAGGTGACCTGGGAGGCTGCGTAAGCCAGAGTGATGTGTGGTGCAACCAGCAGCGTTTGTTGGTGAAATTGTTGGTGAGTGATAATTTATGGGAGTCTGTAATGGTTCTAGCATTTTTGCAGTGTTAATGTAATGACATCATGTTCCTATCTTGTTTTGGTTTGTTTACCTGAGCTCTATCTCTCTTTGTTTGAACTGCCAAAGTTATGTTCATTTCCTTCATGTTTTCCAATAGCTGAACAAACCACCACAGGTGCTGAGAATTCTCTCCCTTGGCACCTGCGTGACAAAGTTTCCAATTACATCCTGTACCATTTCCCCTCATCAAGGTCCCCCATGCTCAGCTGTTTGTGCCCACTTCCTCAGTTGTTCTCTAGAGTGAAGAAGCATCTCCCTCTTGTCCGCGGGTGACCTCTCCTACTTCTCCTCCATACTTTCAGCCATCTGCTTCCCTCTGTCGGCTGTGTGTACCGGGTGTGAGCGCGGCAACATGGTCAGGTTTGCTTTCACACTTAGATAATTTCACTCCACCCTGGGGACATACTCTAGTTTTTATAGATGAGACACATGATCACATGTTCCAGGAGCACAGGAAGTATTCCCTTAGAATCCAGTTGTCCCTCACATTGCTTTATCCTGAGTCCCGTGTTGGAAACATCTTCAGGTTCAGGGTTATTTGTGGAGCATCCAACTGCCTGGCTACAGGCACAGAGAGAGAAAGAGGCATCCTTAAATCAGTGCTTCACCTACTGTTCTTTAAATTAGTGTTTTTCACCTACTGTTGTCTATGTTTTCCTCAGATATATAGTACAGTTGAATATATGTATTGCTTATATATTTCATACATTCTTGTTGCCATAAAGGTCCAATAAACTACATGTCTGTCCCATTAATATACCACAAGTATTTGTAATTTTTTGGTGCCAAAACCCTCAATGCGCAGTCCATGGCAGAGGACTGGAAGGAAGCAAGAAGGCCCTGGGGTGTGAGTGCACACAGCACTGGGAGCTGAGATGACCATGACGAGCAGGAGGGTGTCTAGACTGTGCGCCTCAAACATGAGGCCTCAGGGTGCTGAAGCTTGAGTTCATGTGGCAGGAGTAATGCAGAGTCGTCTGTATTTGCCAGAAGAGAAAGGAAACTCACTTGGGCTGCAGCCTGTGGGATTTCCCCCACAATCCAAAGCAGAGACTCGGTGACAACGGTGCAGTTCTTTTCAACACTCAGTGTCGACTCTCTTCGTAGTGTGCAGACAAAAAACATTCGTGCCATTTCTGAATTCAAACATTGGTTGCAGTCTCAGTTTTCTTTAAGGCTGAAAATACTTGCTCCAAAATACCTGAAAATTGGGATCTATGCTTGGCTTACCACCAATGAGGCAAAGCTACCCTGGGTGGGATTGGGAGGAGCAGCTGTGAGTGAGAATCCCACCAGGCTGAAGGATGAGGCAGCACCTCCACGGGTCTCTGCTAGGCTGTGTCCTTGGAGTCCCTGGCCCAGGCAGCCCGGCCTCCATCATGTTTGTGCTCTTCTCATGCACAGTGGGGTTAGGAGCAGAGAGACCTCAGCTCAAGGAGATGGGTGCAGCCGGAAACCACACTGCCCTCTCGTGGCTTGTGTAAGACAGGATGGTGCCCACTCATCTCCTGAGGGTTTGCTTCTGTGTCAGGATTTCACAAAAGTAGCAGAGAACCGACTTTGCTGTGTCTATTCAGTGTCAGCCCCTGACACATTAATTTGAAAACACGACAAAACAAAGCACTGCCCCCAAAATATACATGAAATTATGGACACAAATGCATTATGCTGTGGTGAGAAATTGTTTCCATGAAAGTGCACAGGACAAGCTTCCTTTCTTGTCATTATATGATCTGTGAAAATAGCAGCACACACACTGGAGCGGGACACCGAGCAGTTATTCTAGATATTCTCACTGCTGCATCAGGTAGGTTGTATTTAAACATTTGACATCAATGAAGTCAATTCCACTTGCCAGTTACATCTCCTGTAATGTAGTTGGAAATTTTTTCTAACGTATTCAAATCATCTACATTTAATATTTAAAACTTAACTATCAGAAACGCTTACATACCCAATTTTATGAAAAGATTTCTTTTCTTGTCTTTTTGAGACAGGGTCTCGCCATGCAGTTCAGGCTGGTCTTGAGCTCACTTTGTAGCCCAGGCTGATCTCCAATTCACAACAATCCTCCTGCCTCAGCCTCCCGAGTGCTGGGATCACAGGCGTGCGCCACCACGCCCAGCAAAGTTTTGTGGTTCTACATACAAAGCAGATTATTTGATAGACAAATGGGCAGGCGAACATTAAGAGTGATGAAATCACCAAGAGATATTAGAGGGTGAGTATGTCCCATCATTACACTTCTCAGCAGTGTTCTATGAAATCTGTTCGGTAAGATCCCTCCTCCTGTGTAAAGTTCATGCTTCCATTCTCAAAGGTCATTGATTGCTAGTACGTGAGAGACATTCCAGTATAACACAGCAATATGGCCGACTCCCTGCACAGGAGGGCATATATGCTATCAGCGATGCAGAGGAAGCTGGTGATCAGCGAAATCCCACTGTAGTCAGGTTTGGGTGCATTCACCATCAGTGCAGAAGCTTCGCCGCACATTTCATAATCCCTAACTATTTATATCTACCCTGATTTTATCACTGTTTATTGAAGAATGTTATTAGGTGAGTCATATATTAAAACTTTGCAATTAATCAAAATTCCAATTATGAATTGCAGATGGGATATTATTAAATTTTCAGTACAATTTTTTAGTTGTTCAATAATTTAATCATTTATTGTAACAGTATAGCTGTATTTAATGATCTCATTCATCATAGTGAATTTGTTCCCGTTTTAAAATTGTTTTCAAATCTTCTTCCTTTAAAAGAGGTTTTTTTATTCAGCGATCCTTTGTATTACTTTTTATTACCCTATTTTATTATTTTCTGCTTTGATATGTAAAATTTCTTTCCTCCTCTAAGTTTTAGGTTTTCATTGTTGTTTTTGAAGGCTTGAAATGCGTATTTTATTTCTTTGTATATAATTCTTCAGATATTTTAACATGAATATTCAATGTTACAAACCTCCCTCTTAGAAATGTTTTATTTACCTACACAGGTTTTGTATGCTGTGCTGTGTCATTTGAGTCTAGAAATTTTCTTAATTGCTTTTGTGAGGCACTATTCTTTGATGAGTGTTTGATTTAATGTGTATTTTTGCAATATCCATATTACTTTTCATTGTTGAATTCTATGTTCATTCTTCCATGACTTCATAGTATGTGATTATTTTAATTCTTTAAAAATGTTACTAGGATAGGTTTACCATATATAATAAATGTATTCATCATGAACTTTTTCTGTATATATATTTGTATGAGGTAGGGTTCAATGGATATCTTGATTACTTTTCTCTTGTTTCGGAAAAGAAAATACCTGATGCCCAGAATGAAGGAAGAAAAAGTGTATTTAGCTCCCAGTTTGTGGAATTTTCGGTCCATACTTGGTTAGCTCTGAGGCAGAGCGCCACGTGGTATGGGGAACCTTTCAGGGCAGTGGAGAAAACAAAAGCAGCCAGCTTCTTTCTCTCCCTTACGTATGTAAACTCCCTGCCCCACGGCATGTGTGGCACTTACATGCATAATCCCAGCATTGAATCTGGATCAATCATAAACCCTAAACCCTGCCCCATGACTATACGTGCCTGTGGGGGGACACCCAGACACAAACCATAACAATGGAGAATCAAATGTCAGCCTAGACGTAGGATTACACCTTGTGCTTCCAGGGGCCAAATCCAGAGGCAGGTATGCAATAATGCAAAACAGGCGTATTTGTGTGTTATGGAGCAAGAGGATCCAGTGAGTGTTCAAAGACCTTGTGCTCCCTGCAGGTTCCCGTGTGAGTCCATAGCAGGAAGCCGAAGGCTCTGCACTGCAAAACTGAGGAGTCTGTGCTACAAGGTTGGGCACGGACATCCTGAGAACATCACAAACCTGAAGCATCTCTGCAGAAGCAGAGAGCGAGACATCCTCTTTCCCTTTAATTTCGTCTGGGCTACAAACCCAGTGCTTGCTGGTACCTCACCCAGTGGGGGTCAGATTGCAAAGGAAAAATGTCTTTGCATGATTTTCAGATCTCAGACTACCCAAAGGGATTGAGAAATCATGAACACAAAATGATATTTAAATTCCACTACTTCCCATTTTTGTCACACACAGCCTGAAGGAGAATATATTTTAAAGTGAGTAAGATTCTGCACACAATCCTAGATGTCCCTAGTGGGTTTAAATATATGCACCATGCTTCTATTTACCGAAATAAAATATAAAACAGCTATTTTCTGCCATAGAACCCACAAACACCCTACTAATTATAAGGATTAGGGGGCATACATCTTTCTTTTTAAAATGGGGTCATATTAAAAAGTAGATTATAAAACTATAATTCTTAACGTTTTCTGATGTAAAACTCACAAAGTAACAAATATCAGGTAATATTAACATGAAAAACTTGGTTTTAACTATATTACTTTTTAAAAGTATATTAAATATGAAAACATATCTCTTAAGGAAGGAAAGAAAAACAGAAATTGTTGAAAACTGGGTTATAAAACCCTAAGTTATTGCAGGCTGCCCAGGCCCACAATCTCCCAAGCGAGTTGAAGGGGAAAGCTTAAATAAAAAATGAGACAATGAAAATGATTTTAGGGCCCCAGGAGGGATTAACTCTTTTACAAATTCAATATTCGGAGCTTAGCCAAAGACTTCTCTGGGCAGCCCAAATTTATTTGGTTTTCAAACAAAGGAACAGCAGACTCAAGAAAAACTGGAAATCTCTCAGGACCTTGGGAGAATTTTCTCAAGCAGTAAGTTCTGTCACTCAGGAGAACTTCCTTATCTTTAGGTTGGTATTTATTGTGGGAGTGTGGAGCCTGCAGCTGCAGACTTCTTGTAGTTACACGGGGTTGGAGCCAGACTTCTTCAGCTGTGGCCTTATCTTGTGCTCTGATGTGGTCCAGCTTTACAGGTCAATACAGGCTTCCACAGTGCCCAGTGACTCACAGAGTTTTACTTACTATGAGTCCTCTGCCCATCCCCAGACAAGGGGCCTATGCTTCAAAAAGCTCACAAGTAAACATGGAAAGCCAATTGGATATTATTATATCCTGCTCAGAGCCACACTGTGGTGGCCTCCAACACATGAGAATATACATACAGGGAAACTAATAGTATAAAATAAATTGTCAGAGAGAAAGCAATACAATACACATATAAATATAGACAGGGATTACCCATAGAGCTATCTGTGAAGAAGAAAATGTTTTTATCTGTTCAGCTAAATGTATGAGCATATGTCATTACACATTATTTCAAATGAGACTGTCGCCATTGTGAGTTTCTGTTATATTTTACAGTTTTTAGTTTTATACCGAAGTATGAATGGTAGTTGTAGTTGACAAGTTAGGAAGTTTTTGTAGAAGAATGTGGGTGAAATAAGTAAAAGGACAAAGGAAAATGGACACAACTAATGAAAAGTAGAAAGCAGAATTAGAAAAGTAACATTTGATAAAGTTTAACAATCACACAATACTTCTTTGATAGGAGAAACTGTATAAAATTGACAGGCCTTCTTTTAAGGAAGTAAAGGTTCCATCTTAATTTTGTTTTCACTAGGAGGTCAGGACTTGTCCCAACATCCTAACATTTATCCTTCAAGCCAGCACTGTCTATGTATAACTGCAGCCCACACACCCCTAGATTGGCAAAGCTGAGAAGGGCCTCAGGTAATGAGCTAGGTTTTCCAATGACAGAGACACAAACACACTCAGAACCACTGTCTTTCTATTCTTTTAAAATCAGAAGTCTGGAAAGTCATCACCCTCCACATGCAGCCTTCTCCGAGACTCCCAGTATAAGCAGTGGGCAGAGGGTAGGAGAAACGGGTTTCCCCATCCTGCCTGTGAGTATTAAATGAGAATGTGCTCCATAGCCAGGAGCAGGAGCTGCAGGAACTCGAGGTCAGCACTTCAGAAGTGTGGAGGGGTGCGGTGAAGAGCACCAACAGCTGTGCAGAGAGCCCTGGAGCTGAGAGTTCCAGGCAGTTGTAGAGGGCTGCAGGAGGGGTGGGGAAACATGGTGCCTGTGTGCAGGGTCACATAATGGATAGAGGCAACCAGGAGAAACAGAAGGTCTTGATGTAAGGATGCAAAAGAAGCAGTGTCCTGACCTGAGGAACAGAGGGGCAGAAAGAGGCAGGCAAGGAACTGAGGAGGTGGAGGGGCCTGAGCCTGGAGCATGGAGCTCTGATGTGGGAGACAAGAATTTAAAGAAGTGACCTGGCGGCATCCAGTGGGAGTAAATAGGAGAGATGCAGGGGGACACAAGGAAAGGCAGAGAGAAAAGAAATACGGTGCATGGAACAAGAAGGTAAATGTAATTTGAGCTGTGGAAATGCAAAGACCCCTGGGCCTGGGGTACAGGAGCAAACAGGCATGGACGGAAGCTTAGCAGAGAAGGAGCTGAGGCGGGGTGAGGCGCACCAAGGCCATGGGTCGGACACCCAGGTAGACAGAAGTGCTGGTGGGTGATGTAACAACTGCCCTCGTGATGTCCTCATGTCCACACTCGGTCTGCAGCCTCTTCCCTTCCCTCCTTTTCCTCTTTTTGGGGCCTCAGTCTCTGTGCTCTCTCTGCCTGCCCGAGAGCCCCATTCTCTACAGAGGGAACCTAGGGGAACTAGTGTTCTGGAACTTGGGGAGATAAAATTGTGCAGGATTGGAGGACCTCGGCACAGGTGGAGGCACCAGAGGAGGCAGGTGGGGAATGGGATGTTTGGAAACGTGCAGAAGCCCTGGGAAATGGTATATTGCAGAGGAGGTCCCATCGGGGTGCTGAGGACCTCTGAAGGTTTAATCTGAGGTGAAGCCTGGGGAAGGGTATGAAGGAAGAAGCAGAGGCAAAGCACAGCCCACAGGGACATGCACAGGTGTGGCCGACCAGGAGCCTTGGGTTCAGGTGGAGATTCCAGGGTGTGAAGTGAACTGAGGAAGGAATGAAGCAGAGGATGTTGGAAAGAGCTCTGGAGGACCAGTGGTGGGACACTCGCTGTAGCTGTTGGAGTTGATGTGGCACTGGGGTCACCCTGGTTGACTGGAAACCAATGCCTCTGTCATGGGAATCTGGTCTCTGCCATGGTCAGCCCCATCTCTGGTCATCTCTGCAGATGCTGGATCCAAGGAGCCCCGAATTATCTGATGAGTGGTGAGCATTTATGGGCATACTTGGTATAATTAGGCCCAGTGAGCAAGGGAGGACCCTGACTGTGAAGACACAAGGCATAGTACTGCCCTACTGAGGCCTCAGTTGTGGGCCCCAGTCCTCTGAGGGCGGGGCTATCCATATTCAGGGGGTAGAAGAGAGATCCAATAGAAAACACCTACCTTGGGGAAGAAGGCACTAAGAGGCCATGGAAGCCCAATAATGGGTGAAAGAGCTGGAGTGAGTGTGGTGAGGAGGCCGGCCAGACCCCACTGATCAGTAGGCAGCTGAGTAATGGCCAGTGCACAGTCCTTACATTCTTGTTCTCTCACATGAAGTCAGTATCTTTGCTGCAGGCATTTATTGTTATTTTTGGCATGTGGTCAGTCTAATGACAAAAGTACACAATAGTGACATAAGCATTTCACACAATGACAAGAATGTCATGATTCTTCTCCATTGTGAGTCTATCATGCTGTCCAGTATGAGATTATTAGCTATAGGCTTTTGCACGTAAATGAACTTTATGTGCTTTCTCTGCTTTGGGCTTTCTATGCTTAGGAAGTTAATTTATTAACTAAAAACATTTCCATACAGATGACCTTCTTATAATTTTGTCTCTTATGTTTGTCTTCTGATGCTTACCAATGGAAGATGATACAGTCAAAACTTTCTCACCTAAATGGCATTCTTGGGGCCTCTCTCCTGTGTGTGTTCTCTCATGCCTTCTAAGGTGAGCTGATTGAGAGAAGGCCTTCCCACATAGATGACATTCACAGGGTTTCCTGTGTGTGTCCGCTTATGGATTTTAAGGGTATTAGGATGAGCAAAAGCTTATAACACACATTACATTCATACAGCTTCTCCCTTGTGCCTGTTCTTTCATGTATTCTAAGGTTACATAATTGAGAGAAGGTCTTCCCACATAAACGGCATCTGTAAGGTTGTTCTCCTCTGTGCATTCCCGTATGACTTTTCAGGCTACAGTAATTAATCAAGATTTTTCCCACAGAGATATTTATATAGATTTTCAGCACTGTGTGTTTTATGATACTGATAAACTAGATGTTTGACTGAAGTTTCTTTCCCATACAGACCATTCATTTCCAGGGTTGGTCATCTTGGGTCTTCTGAATGCAGAAGGATTTGTAAAGGTTTTCCCACACAGATTTCCTTCGAAATCTATCTGTTTGATCTGCGTCTTCTCCTGCAGTTTAAGTTTGAAAGATCAGTTTATTTTTCAATAAACGACATTCATACATTTTAGGAAATGTAAATTCAGAGCTTTAATACAGCATTTCCTAAATATGTAACATTTCTATGTCCCTTTTAACTATGAATCATAGTACATTTCCTGAGGGATTTATGGGTGTAAAAAGTTTCTCACATTGGTTATGTGTATAATTTGTCTCAATGAAATATACCTTTGTAGCTTTCTATATGAATTCTCAATAAGGAATTATTCACACTGCAAGCATAAAATGTTAATGTAGATTGTGATTTAAGCAATGTATGCAGGCATACTGGTCAGCTAAAATTTTTAATTCATTCCAATTCAATGGCCTCTGTCAGTATGACATCTATTTTGGCAAGAAAATCAACTCTTGTTAGTGTATACTAATATATCTTCATATGTTATATTCACTAAATTTTACTTCTAGATTAATCATGAATTCTAGAAAAATGAGTCATTTTTACTTGTATATTCATATTGTCCCATTACCAGACAAGAAAAATAATTTTTATCTGCAGTATCACAAGTAAATGAGGAGCAGGTTGATCCTGATGATTTGAAGTGACTTAGAGTTTAGGTGAAACTTCACTTTCTTTGTTAAGTTCACACCTCATAGTGCAGAAATTATGTCACATTCCAAATAATGTCAAGGTATCCTGGCCATATGATTCTGAGAGTCCTTTGTCTTGTCCTGCAGAATGCTAGCACACTCAAATACAAATTTCTCTCTTGGAAGTTCCTTCCTATCTGTGACAGTATCATATATCCAACGCTTACCATGGGCTTGAGGATGTGGGATTTATCCTTATGCATAATTGCAATATTTATCCTTTGCTCTTCTTCATGTGTGTGCTCCCTTTCTGAAATAAATAGACAAACAAATAATCCATATGAAATTCATAAAATTAATACGATTAAGGCCATCAAATGGCGAGTATCTGTTGTTCCACAAAGGGAATTTATGTCCATGTAGTACTAGAGTCCTACATGTAAAGAAATGATAGATATTGCACAAATATATAGAGATTGATGGATGAAGTTTTGACAGTGCAGTAGTTTAGAACGTAAGTCACCAAGGAAATGTTAAACTCCATGGAACGTACTGATAATCAGAACAGGATATGCCTCAAAACTTAGGACACAGTGATTGATGTTCAAAAATGTAAGGCTATACCTACAAGTTAAAATTTGATACATTTAAGATATCTGCAGAAAAATTTCATGTCAAATAACCATGGTAACACAAAGAATTCTAAAATTAAAAATAACAGATGAATTGACAAAATTAGATATGAACTAAAAATATAAAAAATAAAATAATTTATATTTACACATTAAAATTTTTATTGTATTCTGTTAGTATATGTTTCCTATATATGAAGTTTACATTCATCTTGGAAGTGAGTAAAAGTACAAATTACAGCTTATTTCTTTTTAATCTTCTTTATTTCCACCACCCTCCCCATCTTTACATCCTCTTTCCCTGTTTCCTTTTTAATTTTTGTTGATATTAACACTCTTCAATCATGTTTTGACACGTACTGCTTAGATCCGTTGCGGGAGTTTTCAGTGTGTCCATGGCGCACTCTCCATCCTACCCAGCCTCCACCTTCGTCCTCTCTCTGTCTCCAGGACCATTTCGCATCTGTGAGGGGGCTGTGCCATTCATTTTCTTCTATTCATTGTTGCTTTTCTCTTTATTCTCAGTTGCATTACTCAAGAGAGACACCACGCAGTGTTTCAGTTCTGTGTCTGATTCAATTCCCTCAGCATTCTATTTCCCAGGTGCATCCATTTTGCTTCTAACATCTCAAATCCATCAGTATGTGCAGTGTGGGAGTCTAACATGATGTTCTCACAGCATGTTTGCCGGCTGCTTGCAGTTGTTGATGGAGACACAGGTTGATTCCTGGATTTCACTATGAGGAATGGTGGTGTCACAAACTGTGACATGCATATGTACATATGTATGAAGCATTCTTGGAAAAGTGCTTCAAATGGGAAACACGGGTCATATGGAATTTCTATTTTCACTTCTTTGAGAACTATGCACACTTAGAAGTTCACACTCTGCCCACAATTTACCACTGTGCCTTTTTCATCATGGACAGATGCCTGGTCATTACTCTTTAACTTCGTCAAGAAGCCCATTCTTTCTGGTATAAGAAAACTTCATGCTGTTCAAGTTTGTACTTCTCTTGTGGTGAGAGATGGTGAGAAGGTTTTCAAGTGTTTTGGCTCTTTGTACTTCTTCTGATACATTTTGGTTCAGACCACTTGCCCCTGCCTTGATTGGGTCTTTTATTTTAGGTGATCCAATATATTCAGTCTTTGTATTTTCTACTTCATAGTCTTTCATATAGTGACTAGCTGACAAAGTTTTTGCCATTCCTTATGCTGTCTCCTTCCTGAACTGATTTATTTGCTGCGAAGAAGCATTTGAACTTATGATATAGAGCCATTTGTATGATTTTTTAAAATTCCTCTGCAATTAGTTTCCGGTTCAAGTAGTCCTTGTCTATACGTATAGCTTGAAGGTTTTACCTATATCAGTTTCAAAATGTTCAATGTTTCCATTTGGAAGTATAGATGCTTAATCTATTTTGATCTTGTCTAATTGCATCAGGAAATGTAATGATCATCCGCAAATAGACAGCCCCTAGTAACCGTTCCCATCATTACACACATAGGAGGGGTTTTTCCTCCAATATATGTTGGCCCTGGTCAGGTAGACACAGTGCTGGAAGTGTCTGTACCTGCTTCTGAATCCTCTATTCTGTTCCACAGCGCTGCACGGTTTTCTAGTACCATGTAATTTTATCAATTTTGCTTTCTACAGCAACATCAGTTTGAGAATTGTGAGGCCTCCTGCTTCTCTCTTGTTGCCCAAAATTGCTTTTGTTCTTTGGGGTCTGTTTTGGTCCTACATGATTTTCAGGAGTGATTTATCTATGTGGAATATTCTTATTACAGGGCCTCAGGAATGTAATTCTGTGCACGATTCAGAGAAAATGGTCACAGGTATATCCCCCCGGTAAATTTTCCATGATCATACTTTTCAAATAATGCAGAGTTCATAAACCATCCATAAAGTTGGTCAAATATTCTGTGTGCCCACCAAAATGCTCGCAAAGAAAAGCACTCACAAAGCTAAAGAGTAATTTATTTTCTAGGGTGTGGACTCAATGTTTATATGGCATTTAAGAATATGGACATTTTGAAAATGCCTGTTCTGTCTGTTAATATCAGGATCATCTTTCTGTTTTCTTTTTTTTGCATGTTTATTTGTTTTATTTCACGTTTTATGTTCTCAAGCACTGTTTTCAACATAAGGTACTACTCATTGTAGAGGTCTTTCTTGTCTTTGGTAGCTATATTTCCTAGATTTTAGTCTTGCCAGATTAAAATTTATATAACTGGAATGGAAGTGCAATTGGTTTTATGTTTCCACTTAACTTCACCATTGTTATACAAATATGATCCTGAATTGTGTGTGTTATTTATTATCCTGCTCTATTCCTGAAATTATTATTGTTCAATTTTTTCTTGATGCAACACTTTGTGTCCTCTATATAGAGCATCACATCATCTCAAGATAATATTGAGACTGCATGTTATGTTACATGTATCCTTTCTAATTTTTTGCCTCACCTGACTACTCCACATAGTGTTTTGTACTTTATGCTGAATAGAAATGGTGATGGTTGGCGTCCTTAATGTGCTCATTATTCTAGAGAGAATGATTCATTTCCTCCTCTAATATGATGCTGGCCATTGTTGAGCCATAATTGAACAGCTATTAACAAATCCAGTTGTGATCCTTCTTTGCCTGTTTTTCTCAGGAGTGTTGAATTTTTTCTTGGTCGCCCTCTCCTAGCACTGGAAAAGAGGTTGCTCGCCTGTCCCTCCTGTGGCTGACCCTCCCAGGTGCCCCTGGACTTGCTAACATAAACACAGGGATGGCATCAGGCCAGTGGCCCCTGCAACTACTGTCCTGGATTCAAGGAACATATGTCAGATGAATTCAGTGAACCAATATGTCAAGCCTGTTTGATACAAGAATTTCTGGCCAGTATGAAAGGGATGAAAATCAAGTCAATGCAGTTCAAAAAGACAGAGCTAAAGAAATAAATGCAAGGAAAGACACAATGTTTGCTATTCATTACACAAGTACGTAATTACAGACTTAAACATTTGTGTACAAAGAAGAAAGCAAGGGCTATCACTGGGAGAAGGAAGTACAGTGAGGAATGCAGGAATTTATTTCACCTGCGCTCACCAGCAGGGTATAGAGAAAAGCGCGCTTGTTGCGCTTGTTGAACGAAACAAATGGAGAGTCCTTTAGGGTGACATTTTCCTTGACCCCTCCTCTTCAGGAGTATTTTAATCCTAATGTATTGTTGGATTTTCTCAAAAATCTCTTCTGCACCTACTTTTATGACATGTAGCTTTTGATCTAGTTTCTGTTCATGTTGCGTATTTCATGTATTTATTTGCATGTGTTACATGATTCTTGCAATTCTGGTGTAAAACCTACTTGGTCATGATACATGATTTTTAATGATATAGTACATTTTATTCACATGTAATGTTTCCACACAATTGGATCAAAGTAGATAAAAAGCAAGAGGAATATGCCTGCTACGCAGAAAAATTCTCACATTTGTTTAGAGAAGAGACTAAAATATTGTCGAGTCCAAAGAGGACATGACCCAGATGTTTCTCAAAGAATATTTTTGGTGAATAGGAATGCAAAATTCATAAACAGAATTTCAGAAACAGATATTAAGACTTCGGTAAACATATGGTGCATATCCTTTCCTTACTTCAATGCTAGAATGTTACAGAATATGCAAATCAGAAATTCTCATAAGCCAAATAAAGAGAATCAATGAGAATACCTCATCAATGCATTGAAAGGCATTCATCAATAAATTAAATGTATTTTACTGATATCAACACATGCAGAAACTACACAAAATTCAAGTGTGTATATTATCAAGATTATATGTGATGTTCAATGAGCATCACACTGCTTGCTAAACAGTGACCATACTTAGTCTAAAATGAGAAAATATATTTGGGGTTATCTCAGCACTCCCATTCAATGGATTACTTACACTTTTGCCCAAAGTAAACAAAGAAGAAAATAAAAGAACAAGAGCAAGAGAAGACACTATCTATCAAACATGAAAAGTAATATTATTGCACATGTGTTGATAAAAACATCAGAAGCCTTTAGGACATCATGAGTAAATTTGGCCAAACACAAAAATATAAATCATGATTCACAAAGCAATAGACATTTTGTGTGCTAAAAGTTGAACACTGAGACAATAATCAGGGAACCTACTATTTACAACAACTTCAATATGTACAAGGAGTACTTCAATAAACTTCACCAAATATGTGAAATTATTCTGTATATAAATTTCAGAGTATGGAATGAGTAGTTGTAACTATAGCTTAGAACATAGAACTCTTTTACACTTTAGACCTATAAAGTCACCTAGAACTCTTCTGCATAAGGAGTGCTGGATTTGGGGATATCAACAGACCAGAGAAGCTCTCTATCCATCAAAGGGTTAATGTGTCACTAAGTTCATAAGTCAGCCTGGATGAAATAAAGGGTTCAACTAATCCATGACCTCAAACAGAGTGCTCTTGTAACTGAAGGCTACCACTCCGATACCTTTCCAATAATAAATTCTTTTGTAGCTTCTATGAATCGAGGAAGGTGCAAATTAAACCAGGTAGTTCTACCATTATATTCCGACTTGGAGCCAGCCATATTAGGAAACCTCTGAGACTGTGAGCTCACAGATACATTTAAAAAATTACCCAAGGTCAGCAAAGTAACAAATAACATGTCCCACATTCTTCATGCAACAGAATTGATATTGGTATAATAAGCATAATATCCAAATTGGCTGTAAGTTTACTGCACTCTCAATCAAAACACGAAGTGCATTCATCGTAAGAATAGAAATATATTCCCAAAATTTATAATCGAGGACATTGTACCAAGAAAAATGAATGAGCAATAATGAGCAACCACACAGAAGCATCAGAGTGGTGCCCATCGAAACACACAGCAAACGGGAATGAACAGCCCCACGCTGGCCTCAGTGTGGCATCTGAAGTAGAACAGTTTGCACCATATAAAACGCAGTCAGGAACACTTAGGAAGACACATTTTTTAAAAGGGATAAAACATGCAATAATAAAAATACAACTTAGTCAACAAATGGTTTTGAAAAACTGTTCATTGATATACAGAATGGTTTATCTTCCTAAGATCACAGATGGCATATGTATGCTTCTCTCATAAACAACATAAATTAAAATAATGTGTGGATGGAACTGAAAATCTGTTAAGCAGAGTATGTCAGAGTAGGAAAATCAAATATCACATTCTTTCTCTCATATTTGAAATATAAAAGATAATCACAGTGCTTGAAATCGCATAAAATTTGAAGGGAAAATATTGTGTAAGAAAAAGAGTAAGTGACAGAGAGAAGAAATGTCAAGAATGTATCAGGTTGGTTGAAAGGGATCAAGGTGTATTTTATGCATATACCTTTGTGCTAAATTGAATCTTCCAGTTCTGTGTGATTAGTATTTACCATTTAGAAAAAAAGATATCAAAATTACAATAGGCAGACCAGGCATGTGAAATTGAAATAGAGGTTAAGAAATATAATTAACTGGACGTTGTACAGGATTTTCAGGATTAGGGTTTTAATAAATGGAAACAAGTGCCTCAGAAGGTGGACAGGTAAAAAGTTCAATATTGATTATGAGAATAAATGTCACTACGTAAACGTTTCACTTCATTATATGCATAAATGCTCTTCTACTCTTAAACCAAAATAATGACATGAAAATACATGAAAATGAGATCATGTAAACAAAACAATGAAAATGATGGAGAAATTTTATACATTGTCTATTCCAGGTACTGAAATAATATTATTTAAGAATGGGTCATTTACTTAAAAATGTATCAGCCACACTCATTGACCTGGATCTCCTCTATATTGAAAGATCAGTGTAATTTTTACCTGGGCTCTGGATTAGGGGAAAATCTTTTTGTTCTATCACCCATGGGATTCTCTTTCATCTCCGCTACAAATTACATCTGGTTTGCAGTATTCTTGCCCTGTCCAGAAGAAAGTAGCAAGGTGGATTATTCAGACCAGAAGAATAAATATTTGTGCACTATGACAAAGTCTAAGGCAGTCTTCCTAGAATAAATAAGATGAATGCAGATTAAAAAGCCCAGGCAACCACTTTGGACATCAATGTGGAGATTCCACAAAAAACTTAGGATTAGATGTTTCATTTAACCCAGCCATTCCCCTCCTGGATATTTTCCCAGAACAATTAAAAACATCATACCTCAGCTATATATGTGCACCATGTGCACAGTAGCACAATTTCTCATGGCAAAATTTTGGGAACACAAATGCCCATTAACTGAAGAGTGGATAAGAAAAATATTTTTATAAAATGGAATATTGTATACAAGTAGAGAGTAGAGAGGGAGGGAATGGAAATAAAGATTTGTCATGAGTTTTATATAAGCACCAACTCTCCACAGGAGTGTAACCGTATACCGCTACTATGTAGTACTAAAAAATGCAAAAATGTAAATTTATACAATGGTATTTTTATACAATGGAGTATTACTCAGCTATAATGAAAGATAAACTCAAGGCTTTTATAGGTAAATGGGTGCAACTACAGACCATACACATAAGTGAAATAAATCAGTCCCATATGTGTATACACTATAATGTCTCCCTAGTGTAAGGACATGAAAAAGGAAAAAAAAAACTGAAATACAACAGATATTGTGAAAGGGAAAGAAACTGCTTAAAAGGAAAGAACAACTTGGATGAGGGGAACAACAAAACAAAGAAAAAAGGAAAATGCAGTGAAATATACATATACACTGTAATCCATTGATGAGCTATTGATTCTCACTGATTCTCTTTGGCTTATGAGAATTTCTCATTTGCACATTCTATAACACACATCAAATAGCTGAGATAATTGTACTACTAATTTCTATACATTTACTGAAAGGAACAGCTAATGTTTAATTGTTTGACCAATCTTGCACACCTCTATCTGGAAATCTGAGCAACTACTTAGAAGATAACAAGGAGTAATACAACAACCATTGATGATTTCCTATCATCTTGTTTTGAAATTCTGTATCATTTATACAGTTTGGGGTTTCTTTTGCTTTGTATTTATTTTTGTTATTTTGACTTTGTCCTTTTCTCTTTAAAATAAAAAATAAAATGTCCCTGAAATGTATTAAGGAGAATATTGTAGGTCTTTTCTTAGGTGAGGAGAAAATGTCCACTGTGTACCCAGGCTGTGTAGTGCTCAGGGCACATGTGCTCTTCTGTGAGTTAAAGAATATATAGAATTATCAGTTTCTCCAAAGGGATAAGCTTAAACTGCCTCTGACAAAATGAACGCACTATGTGACAAAGTTAGGAAGAACTAAGCCAGACAAAAAAGCTTGAAGATCACATGAATTTTGCTCTACTTTTACAAAACCAAAATATAAATAAAGACGAAAACATACGGTAATGAGAAATAGGAAGACACATCTTTGCAAAAAGGAACGGGAACCCAGAGGTGAGGGAGTGAGGAGAGTAGAGGGAGGGAACGGAGAATAAAGACTTGCCATGAGTTCTACACAAGCACCAGCTCTCCACAGCAGTGCAACCGTGTGCTGCAGCCGTGGACTACTAAAACTGCGAAACTATAAAGAGCTCAGGATGGGCTCTGACAGTGTGTTCACGAGGAAAGATGTAAACACCTCCCCGGTACAGCGAATATAACTTAAAATAGCCAAAAATGTAAGCTCCTCAAATAAACACAGCCATTCTATTTTCACATCTTTCACAAGCCTCATCATAATGTACAGAAAATTACAATCATGTGTATAATAAGTATTTCTAACAATGTATTTCTAACATTCCTCAACTTTAGTTCCCAGATTTGGTGAGCGTTTGGAGATTTGACTACACTAAATCATGAAATAATTTAAAGACTATATTAGAGAGTATGTTGTACTTAATGTAATTGAAATTATCTTTGACATAATTATCATATATATGAATCAAGCAGAACAGAGACTGAGCTAGATAAAGAGCATGTACTCTACAAAATGATAGAAATATTATGCACAGGAATGAAGGCAGGTATATTCATAGATAGATAGAAACTTGAATAAAATTGAATCACCAAGTGATGCCAGGACTCCAGATGATGTATGTTATGGCTTGTCAGAAAGTTTGTCTGCATTTTGCTGATGTCCAGAAACTTTGCCTAAGACTGAGATTAAGGGTGGCAGTGAACTGATTAATCTGGCAAAAGAAATTTCAAGGCAGTCGAATGTTGGGGCAGTGGCATGGCTGTTGTTGGGGGCTTTTAGCCAGATTTATATTAACACTCAAGAGCAAAGAGCCCAGCAGGATGATTTAAAATGTTGTGAGTTTGGCCAGAAAGGAAGCTCCAGTAAAACTGTGGACTGCAAAGATAAGGCTGAGGTGGTCTCTATTGCTATGAAGAAACAAGGGAATGGAAAAGATGGCCTGAGGACATCACAAGAAGCAAGTCTACACCCTTTGCAGCCTCAAAACTGTAAATGTGAGAGACCTTGCCTTGAGAAGGTAGCCAAAGAGTGCCATGTGACAGAATGGCAGCGACAGCCATACCAGGTTCCAGAATGGAGGTGGCATAGAGAATTTGTTGTTCCTCAGCATTGGATAAAGTGTGCCCAGTGATCCAGGCACTCAACCCCTATGGCTAAGAGAGAAGAAAGTTTGACTATTGCTCCAGGTGGCAGCAGACCTTGGCATCATCCACGTGGCCCAAGCTTTAGGTGCAAGGATAATGCAAGAATTCTGAGGTTAAAGAGGCTTCCACCCAGATTTCAGAAGGCCTGGGAGGCCAGGCAGTGTGCCCCTGAGAGGGTAATATGTGAAGCTGTGAGTGTGAAGCAAAAGGTGCCCTGGAGACCTCAGAAGTTCAGAAAAGACAGGAGCGTGGATCATCTGAGAGAAGCTGCACCTGGGGAGCAAAGCAGGCCTAAGAGAGAAGCCATGGAGGCTGTAACCACCAGAAGTGCCATAGGGGTGGACTTTTGCACGCCCTTTGGAACTCACAATGTACAACAAGTTGCTTCAGATGCTGCATGTGGAATTATAGGACATAATGGTAGCCCTACTGGAGTTTGGACTTGCTTTGGTCCCAATGATCTACACTCCCCTGTTGGTGCCTTTTGGAATGGTAATGTTTATTTTGTGCCTTTAAATGTTGGAAGTGTTTAATTTTCATTTGCAGGGGGCAAAATGTTATGGTTCTAATGTAATATAATGGCTTTGTATCTGGAAACTGGTTTAAAGAAATGTGTCTGGTTGCCAGTTGACAAGGGGTGAAATGTTATGGTTGATACATTGTGTGAACTTGGGGAGTCTGGAGGTTTAACTGAGTGATTCAGCAGGAAGCCAGGGTGCTTAGTTTGTATACATTCTGAGCCTGTGAAAGAGGAGGTCATGGAGACTGTGTGAGAGCTACGCGTCCCCTTGGTAGGGGCAGGCTGTTTACAAGGTAAAGGAGAGAAAGAGGCTGCTTGCCTGTGATTTCACACATTTGTGTTTTTTTGCTGCCAGGAACAGTTTGGCCTCTGCCGTGTGCCACTCTGCCTCTGAGCCAGTCAAGTATGGACTGAAACCTCCACAAACTGTAAGCTACATAAACCTTTCCTTCCTTCATTTTAGGTGTTGGGTATTTTGTCTCAGCAACGAGAGAAAAGTAACCAAGACACATGATAATCTCCAAATCAAACTAAAAAGAAAATGAAAGACAGAGGATGAGAAACAGGCAGATACACGGCTTCAAATAATCAGGAGGACGAGGAGGGGCAGGAAGCAGAGCGGGTGGGAGAAGACACTGAAAACATGAAGACAGCTCATGGAAATGTATCAGCGGCACACAAGGGACGTATTCATTATGTTCTGCAAACATTGTAACAGTACATACTGTATAAAAATTACCCATTTCTTCCATTTTCTCATTTTTATTTTTCTTCTCTTACTTTATGTGTCTACCATCACATGGGTTAATGCCCATATCCATCCATCCAACATGACATTTCATTAAATACCCTGTTAATCCAGTATAGCACCCCGAAATTTTCCTCATTGAATCCTGTTTCAGTATTTTAGTATTTTCATGTGGATTACTTAAAAGATATTGTTTACCCATTACATTGGTACCTTTACAGAAGAATATTAAAAACCATGTGCAACAATCTCAAGGACATTTTCACAAGGTTTATATATGTGGCAGTTTGCAGGACTAGTAATTGTCTGGAAAATAATCACCACTATGTTGAGAATATAACGTAATTGCACAAGACAAAAATAACTTGTATTAATCTCTCAATGTCTCAGTAAATGAGTCTTAAAACATTTATGCATAGGATGTTTTTTCTTAAGTCATGAATATGGGATTTTTCATGAGCTCTATACAGACATGTGTGTACACTTTATCTTATTTAACATTCTGGTCTCAACATGAATCTGATTTCCTAAAACTAACTCGACCTTATTTTTCATTTTGGCAGCATAGTACTTTTTATGTGTATCTTTTAAAGAAAATTTTGAACAAAAAAATAAGTTTTCTCTAATTTTTACCAGATAAAATAGGGCATAAATGATTTCGCATTCCATGTCCTCCAAAAATGTTTTAACTACACTTCAGTAGGACACAACCTCTTTAAAAATGTTTCCATACAGTAGAGCAAACAAGGAGATCAAGTACATTGCAATATTTTGCTAATGTTTTGCACCTCCTGCACACCCCATATTAGTAACAGTATTTGTGGTGACTAGCAGAGGAAATGAAACAATTAGTCCAACCTATTCCATGAACTCAATAAGAGAGAAAAATAGTTAACATGATTTTTGTACTGAAATAAACGTAATGTGTGTTTTGCTTTGTGTGTGCATGTGCCCCAAAATATTCATGCAGTCATCGGGCTGGATTTTAGAGTTTATGATTCATCCATTATTCAGTGCTGGGATTATGGGTGTCAGTATTACACTCACCCTGGGGTGGGTAATTTTGCATTTGTAAGGGAGAGAAAGAGGCTGCTTGTGGCCACTGCTCCTCCCTTTTTGCTCTCCTTGCTTTGCTGTTTGACTGCCATGAACAGTTGCCCTCTGCCATGTGCTACTCTGCCTTGGAGCCAGTGAACTATGGATTGCAAATTTCACAAACCATAACATAAATAAACATTTTCTTCCTGAATTTGGGGCATGAAGAATTTTGTCTCAGTAATGAGAGAAAAGTGGACAGTGTGGATGAACATATACTCTCAAACAAAGAAAAAACTGCACACATTCATATACACATATACATACATGATGGAGACCACTATGAAGCAGCCCTGAGTAGGACTTAAATTAACCAATGGGCTTTTCATGTAAGTCTGTACAACACCTAGGCCCCTTGTCTGAAGGTGGGTGACAGATTCGTAGTAAGTGAAATTCTGTAAGCACTAATCCCTGCTAAGGCGTGTAAGGGCAGATGTGGCTGCAAAGACTCAAAGGATAAGACAAGATCACTGACAATGACACCTGGATCTGGTCTCAACTAGGTAAATACTACAGCCTCAGACATCTCACTCCTGGGGGATTAATTTAATTCTTATTAAAGATTAATTCAGGACTCTTCGTGGCAAAGTCATTGAGAAATTTTATCCCTCCTGAGTACTCCCCTCCCTTCTCCTGACAAACAAATGAATACAGGCCACCCAGAGAAGGTTTTGGTTTTAGCCCCATGAGAATCTCAAATTCTGTGAGAAGCCTTTGATCCTCCTGGAGCCCTAAAATCATTACATTTGCCTCATTTTATTTAGCCTTCACTGTATATTCATTTGTGAGAGTGATGACCTGATCTGCCCATAAAACTAAAGAAAATTATTAACATGACACACATACATATACAGGTACATGAACATATATTAGGTACTAAGGATCTTCAGAGCTATGGTAACTCCCACACTGTCCAGGAAAACTGGACTGGAGTTTAGGTGCCTTACTACCTCCCACCTGTGCTTAATGTTCTGTAACTTCACTTAGTATGTTGTGAATTCTGTATAAAATGTTTTCTGACTCATCTCTGGATGTCTTGCCATTGTTTGTTTCCTATAGGCACCGACTTACAGGCTAGACAAGAAAAAAGCATCAAAATTTGTGGAGAGGATTTTAGCCTTCTTGGTGGGTGGTGGAATGGTAAACAGCACCAAATCAGTCTTTCAAGCTTTGCAATAAAGACACTGGAAAATAACAATTTCAGGAGGGTTATAAGTTAAATGACTCTGGTCCCACCCACATGTCCAAAATGATCATTCACCATTATGATCTTTGCATTTGGAAATCCCCAAACACAACCACTACCATTCTACTACTAGACTGTTGATGGTGATGTGGCAATGATCTGGGCTCTGATGACCTTCTCTGTCTCACAGTGATAACAGAGTCGTGCTTGAGTTAGATATTGTCACAAAGCTGCAGACCACAGAACATAATCTCAGGCATGAATTCACAGAGGAATTTCCTTTTCCTTCTCTGCTTTTGGATTTTTTCTAATTTATTTTCTCTTTTATAAATTGTTTCTTTCTTGTGAGGGTGAACATTTTTCAGGGATGATTTTGTGTTCTTGCGTTGCTTGTTTCTTCTTTCCGTCTCTCCTGTCTTCTGTAGACTCCTGAGCGTGGGATTATCTTTGTTTCACCTCAAGACATGCTTCTAACATTTTCTTATTTATTTGTCTATATTCTCCTCTTTTCCATTTAGAATTTTCTCTTTATTTACTATTCTTTATTTTACTCTCTGTATAATTTTTCCCTTATTTTTCTATTTTTAAA